>VZUI01044511.1:0-17953 GCA_013401135.1 Cettia cetti | reverse complement strand
GTCTCAGGCCTGCAGTGAGCCTGGCTGGCCCCTGAGCAGCAGAGATCCCCTGCAGGGAGGATGGGTCCTGGAAGGGATAAAGAACCTTCCCCAGCTGCTGGAACAGCTGCCATGGACAGCAGAGATCCCCTGCAGGGAGGATGGGTCCTGGAAGGGATAAAGAACCTTCCCCAGCTGCTGGAACAGCTGCCCATGGACAGCAGAGATCCCCTGCAGGGAGGATGGGTCCTGGAAGGGATAAAGAACCTGCCCCAGCTGCTGGAACAGCTGCCATGGACAGCAGATATCCCCTGCAGGGAGGATGGGTCCTGGAAGGGATAAAGAACCTGCCCCAGCTGCTGGAACAGCTGCCCATGGACAGAAGACACCTCTCCAGCCTGGAGTTATGAGGAATGGGTCACAGAAGAGAAGAACCCCTCCCCAGCTGGTTTCCCAGCTGGTAGCAGAGCACACACTGCTGGTTACACCCTGCACTGCAGCCCAGGACAAAGGCCAGCAGCCCTTTCTCACCGTGGCTGGGACAATTCCCCTGGTGGCTCTGCTCCCACTGCACTTATCCCTGTGCTGGTGGTGTTGGGCTCTTGGTGTTTCCTTCATGAATCCTCACTGGAGAGCTTCCCAGTGTGAGTTTGCTCACAGGAATTTGGGACCATTGCAAAGCAACGGCACAAACCCCACAGATCATCCCAGCAATGAGTTTTGGGGAGGCCAAAGATCCTTGGGAATAAATTCATCCCTCAAGCTTGTGGCACTGGGCAACAGCAGGTGCTTGCCACAACACAATTTGTCTCTTTGGGGAAATTATCTCTCCTTGGAGAGCTTTCCAAACAGTCCTAGTGACAGTGATCCCTAATCAATTCTCCATTTCCTGCTCCAGGTGATTCTCCTCTGGATCATGAGTGCTATGGATTTTTAGTGACAGACAGCTGAAGATTAAACATCCCAAATAATCCTGATGGGAAACCAACACCAGACTTGGCAGCTGGTGAAGGGATTTCAGCATGGTCGAGGTGTTTGACCAGTATCCAGCTGGTCCTGCACACGAATCAGCCTGAACTCCCAAATTCTTCATTGTCCATCAGGAATTAAGTGGCAGAAGTTATTTTCCTTAATTACTGAAAAAATACCATGGTTGGTTTGATTTCCTCGTTCTCATGGGACCTTCAGGCTCTAGAGGGGAAAAACCCAGGGGACCTTGGAGCTTCACCAGCCCCTGTGCCCATCATGCTATCGATTTTCACACGTGAAACCCCAAAGGATGCTCAAGTTGGTTTGCCAAATTCAGCAAAATCTCTTTGCCAAAGAATGAATCTTTTTCCCTCTTTTCCTTTGGACAGGCCACCCCCGGAGGGAGGGATCAAAGAGTCCAGCTCCTGGGGCACCCAGCGCACCCAGGACGTGTTCTATGAAACCAGGAGCCCGGCCTTTGAGCGAGGCCACTCCGAGGAGATCCCCATTGAGAGGGTGAGCAAGTGGGGCAAGCTGGGAAGGGGGAGGTGCAGATTTTGGAGCTGTGGGAGAATTCCAGAAATTTAAGAAAATATTTTGAAAAAGCAGGTGAAGACAAGTTGAGATAGAGGAGATTTTAGAGGTGTGGTAGAATTTGAGAAATTTTAGAAAATATTTATGAAAAACAGGTGAAGATGGGGTGAGATGCAGGAGATTTTAGAACTGTGGTACAATTTAAGAATTTTTTGAAAATATTTAGAAAAAGCAGGTGAAGACGGGTGAGGTGCAGGAGATTTTAGAGCCGTGGTGGAATTCCAGAAGTTTGAGAAAGTGTTTGGAAAAACCAGGTGAAGACAAGGGATCTGCATTAGCAGATCTGTGCCTTGAGGCAAGCACTGTTCTGTCCCTTGTTTGCTTGAGCATTGTGGAGAAACCCCAAACCTGGCAGCTCCCCGAGCCTGATCTGGACAGGCTTTTCCTGGAATTCTGTCTTGCTGCCATAGGTTACCTCAGGCTTTCTCTTCCCATTTCCCCATGCCATTGTCCCAGCTCAGATGAGGGGTTTCCAGTCAGGATGACTGAGCAGTTTCCCAGGTCACAGCTGGAGCTCCTGGCTGGTGGAGGAGCTCATCCCACTGCTTTTGTGGGATGTCCTTGCTGAGGACAGAGTAACCTGGGCACCCCACAGCTCTTCAGTTGCTCTTTCCCACACCAGCATCTCTTCCCAGTCAACTCAAACTTCAAGAAGCTGATGGTGGCTGTTCTTGCTACTGAAACCATTCCATGTTTTGATCAGGTGGTAGAAATGAAGGAGATCAGCCCCACAGTTGCCAACGGAGAGCCCCAGCCAGGCCTGGAGAGCCAGGGCCGGGCGGCCTCCATGCCACGCCTGGCTGCTGAAACCCAGGTGAGAGATGGGGATTTGGCTGTGGGAGACTCAGAGCGGGCCAGGAGCTCAGCAGCTTCTCTCTGCTTGTCATGGGTGGGATGTGCCTTGGGAACATTGGTTTTAAAAGATGTGGAGACAGGAATCCAGGCCTTGTGCAGGGTGTGGCTGAGGGGGATTCCCTGCAGAGCAAGTCCAAGATTCCCTGGGCTGGATGGCAGGTGTTCCCTGCAGGGCATGTCCAGGATTCCCTGCAGGGCATGTCCAGGATTCCCTGCAGGGTGTGGCAGCTGCTCCTTGCAGGGGTGGCACCTATCCTGCACAGTCACAGCACTGTCCCCAGTTTTACTGCTCCCTGCTTGCAGCAAAATCAGCCCAGGTGGATCCCTCTGGCTGGGCCACCCAAGAGTGTCACTATCTGGGGACAAGGCCCTCTGCAGGCTGTATTCCTGGAAGGCACATTCCCCATTAGTTGTGTGCTGTCTATCCAGCCAGCCAAGCCGTGCTCCTGTGCCCTGCCCTTACAAAGAGCTGCAGATGTGCTGTGGCACGCTCAGGAGGATGCAGCAGGGACAGGGACTACCAGGGAGCTGTGCCTGGAAGCTGCACTGGGACACTGAGTGTGTTCCCTGTTTTTTCCTGTACTGTGACCTTGCCCAGTAATTTGATGTTGAGGATTTCCCTTGTTGATTTAACTAATTTTTTAAAGAAATCTCACTACAGTTGACTTTCACATCAGCTTGTGGGCACTGCTTAGTGTGTAGGATGTCACTGATCATTTTTGACCATTTCACACGTTCACTGCTGTTTGTCCCCAACACTGCCCAGCCACCATCCTGCCTCCTGTGTCACAACTGTCATTGTCCTGCCTCATTCCCAGGGCCTGATTCACACAGCCAGGAGGGAGCAGCCTGGCCCTGGGCTCTGTTTCTGTGGCTCTCCGTGGGGAGCAGAATGTGAAGGCTCTGCTGCTCCCTAAAGTGGAACCCAGCGTTGAGCACACACAGCAATAGCTCCAACAGATGCAATTGTTGTGCCGAGGTGCTGGAGCTGCCCCACGCCAGCCAGAGGATTTCCCACCTGGCTCCAGAAACTGCAGCCTTTGTGTGAGCCTTGGGATTCTCAGAATTATCAGGAGCACTCCTCACTGTGCTTAATAAGAGCAGCATGCCACAAAGCAAAGCCTTTCCCCTTCCCAGAAATTGTCCTTTATCCTAGACCACAGGTAGCCTCTTTCCTTCCTTGGCAGTGCTGCTGGCAGAGCCTTCCCTTGGGAAACTCTTCTCCGTGGCAGTCTGGAATTTGCAGGAGTGTCCCTGACAGAAGCATGGCTTGTGTCCCCAGGGTGTCACTGCCCCTGGTGCCACACTTGGTTGTGAATCAGACCCGGCATCTCAGATCTAACCTCATTTAATAATACAATGTTCAGTGGTCGTAGCTTGGGTGAATAACTGATGTCCTTTCTGTGTGTGTCTCCCCCTCCACGCCCCCACCCTCCCTCTCACGTGCTGCTCTGCCCCTCCCTCCCCAAACTTTGAGTTCTTTCTAACTCTTATTTGCAACGCGTTCTGTTCACGGACGTCTCCCTTTCTGTTCGCCTCTCTCTTTTTATGTTCCACTTATTTTAAAAACCCCTCCTCCTGTGTTTCCACCCTCCCTCTCTGCTGTCCTGTCCTCATCCTCTCCCTCCCCGGTGGTCATCGTGTCTGCTGCACGTCTGATGTCTGACACTGGCTGTACTGTGGGGCTGCTTCCAATAATGTCCCTCACCTTGTCCGAATTGTTTGCAGAGGAGCAAAGCACGGTCACCTGGGAGTTACCTGGCAGTATGTAGTTTGCACTAAACTGTATCCTATTAAACTCATCTTGAGAATTAATTAACCTTCCTTTAACCCTCGACTTTTCTCCCCTCTCATCTGGAGTCCGCCGGCGCAGCCGCTCTCTCTCTCTTCCCACTTTTCCCTCGATCCATGGTTGCACGATGCTCGCTCTGGTAGCAGGGGCTGGCTGGGTTGTTTGCTTTTTCTTTTTCTTTTTCTTTTTTTTTGATTTGTTTATTTTCATGCCTCGTTGCTCAGGAATTTAGGCAGCGAAAACAGTCGGGCTGGTAATGAAGAAGCAATTAGGAGCTCTCTGCAGGGGTGCATGCAGTCTCCCGAGGCTTTTTGGGAGCCTGTGCCTCCCAAAACAAGAGCCTTCCCAGGATTTATGGAAAAGGGATTGATTGCTTTGCCACCGATTCGTGTCAGTGGGACTTCTGTCCCTGGAATAAGCGTGGAAGCAGGACCAAAGCCCAAAAATAATTGTTAATTTCTTCTTAATCTACCAGGTTTTGTTTGTTTTGTTGGTTTTGGTTGCTGTTTTGTTTAGGGGTGGTTTTTTTTTTGCTTTGTTTTGTTTTTGGTTGGTTTGGGGTTTTTTGTGTAGGGTTTTTTTTTTGTAGAGTTTTTTGTGTGTGTTTGTTTGTTTTGGGGGTGGTGGTGGGGGCTTTTATGGGGTGGATGAGAGGTTTGAGTTTTTCTGTTGCTTTCCTCCTGGCACTCCCTGTATGGATTTTGAAAATCTAGATGTGTTTTCAGCAGGAAATACTTTTACTGCCCATATTTTTGCCCATCAGTCTGTCCAGTTTACAGCCCCCCCTGCCTTCCCCCAGCTGCAGGCTCAGCACTAAACAGATACCAAGCTCCTGAGCATAATTTCTTGCCCACACAAAGGAGGGCCCCAAAAGGTGACACAAAAGCAGCACAAGGTGCTCCTGCTGATGGAATTGGTGCTTCCAGGGCCACACCACGGGCTCATCCCAGCCTTGTGCTTCTGATAAACCTTCCAGCACCAGGATCCCAACTGCCTTCAGTGGGAAGCACCAAAATGTGGGTACCTGCCCAGATCATGCCTTCACACCCAGGATAATCTGCCCCCAAGGGAAGGGAGAGTGGTTTTTCCACTCAAAATAATGAGCAGAGCTTTGAAACAATTGGCTTTGCCCTGGATAAATATCACGGAGAAGCAGAGATCTGGATTTTGGGATAAGCAAACAAAAGAGAGCAGACAGGAAAAATAATACAGAGCTCTTAGGAAAGGTTACAGTGAGCAGAGTAAATGTTCTGTGAGAGCTGTTGTTGGAGGCACTTATTGGATTGGGAATTCAAACAAGTGTAAGGCTGAGGGACTGGGGAACATCCTGAATTCCAGCTGGAGCGCCATGCTCTGAGATCTCTCCTCTGGCACACGGCTCAGGTGCAGTGACAGACCCAGGGATGAGGTGTCTGCAGAGCCAGCCAGAGGCCAGCAGAGAAGGAAATGTGGGAATTGTCCCTGTTTTCTGAGCTTTATCCCTGGGCAGAGGGAGGGCAGAGGCTGTGAGAGGAGCTGTCCTGCAAGACCCTTGTCTGGGGTTCTGCAGAGCCTTTGTAAGGTTTGGCACCTAAAGGGAAGGGAGCAGGTTCTGGAGCTGCCACTGGCACAGGGAGGGGTCCAGCAATGCTGTTACAGCTCTCAGTGCCCAGATGTTTGGACACAAATGTTTTAAAGCCAGCAACAGCAAACCCAGGTATTCCTTTCTGGAGATGTCCCGGTGGGATTGCAGGATGTGCACACTATCCTTGCCCCAGGCAAAGGGCTTCAGGGAGTGATGGTGGCACAAGAGAGGTTTAAATGTTTGATGGGAGTTGTGCTCACTGCAGGGAGACAGAAGGAATTTCCTGGTGGCTTGGCCTGTACCTTGCCCTGATTCCTGATTTTTTTCCCCTTTCCATGTGGTGCTCAGCAACGCTACCTGCTTTCCTCTTTGGAGCTGCTTTGGGATGCAGGCCCTGGAGCAGCTGTGGGTGCCCCTGGTGTTGGACAATTCCCCTTGTGAGGTGCTTGGCTGCTGCTCTGCCCCGTGTCCCCGCTGAGCTCTGTGCTGGGTGTGCTGTGCAGTGCTGCGCAGTGCTGCCTGTGCCTCTGCTCCCGTGGCCGCTGTGGATTGGCACTCAGAGATGGCATTCACTCCCCAAATTTCACGCTCAATCCACATCCCTCAAATCCTGCTGCCCATTCCGGTTGTCTGCATTTGACCATTTTCTCTCCTCCCCCTCCTTGCCCCTCTCTCTCGTGTTTAACCCCCTCCATGCTGGGAGCCAGGCAGCCGAGCGGGGCCCGGCACCTTCCCTCACCCTGCTCCGTGTCCCTCCCTGTTCCCTGCAGCCCATCCCGGACACGAGCCCCATGAAGCGCTCGGTCTCCACGCTGGCCCCGCAGCGCCCTCACGCCATGCACCTCTACGAGTATTCCCTGGAGAGGATGCCCCCGGAGCAGGGCCACCACCACCACCACCACCGCTGCCACCGGCGGAAGGAGAAGAAGCAGAAGTCCTTGGACAGGGCCGCCCATCACATGGCTGATGGACAGGCTGGTGAGTGCTTGGCCAAGGGGGATTTGTCCCTGGGAGCTCAGGGAGGAGATGTGCGTCCCTGTCACAGGGTCACCGGCTTGGAAGAGACCTCCAGGATCATCAAGTCCCACCCAACCCTGACCTCAGCTAAACCACGACACCCAGTGCCACATCCAGTCTGAAACGCATCCAGGGATGGTGACTCCACCACCTCCCCGGGTAGACCATTCCAATACTTTATTACCCTTTCTGCAAAATACTTTTCCCTGATATCCAGCCTATATTTCCCTTGGCACAGCTTAACACCGTGTCCTCTCCTTCTGTCAGTCGCTGCCTGGGGAAAGAGACCAACCCGACCTGTCCCTCTCCTTTCAGGTGGGGTTTGGAGTCCTGCCTGCGTGGAAGGACCTCCCCACCGCACACACGCTGGTGACCCCCTACCCAACATTCTCCTTGCAGTTGCCCAGTCTGGAGAGTCTTCTTCCAAGGACAAGAAGCAGGAGCGTGGCCGCTCCCAGGAGAGGAAGCAGCACTCCTCCTCCTCGTCCGAAAAGCAGCGCTTCTACTCCTGCGACCGCTACGGCAGCCGGGACCGCGCCCAGCCCAAATCTGCCGAGCAGAGCAGGCCCACCTCCCCCAACGGGGGCCCAGAGCACGGCCCACACAGACAGGTGAGGACAGGCAGGGTGGGGAAACGGCCCTGAGGTCTGCCAGGGCTTTGTGCTTAAATTAGAGGAGGTGGAAAGGGGAAGGAGGGGCGGGCAGTTGCAGATAAAGCCATTGGGGTCCTGCCTGGGGCCTCACAGCAAGGCTGGAAAAATCCTCCAAGTCCCAGCTGTGCCCAATCCCACCTGGTCACCAGCCCACAGCACTCAGTGCCACCTCCAGGCCTTCCCTGGACACTCAGGGATGGGGAGCCCAGACCTCCCTGGGCAGCCCCTTCCAAGGCCTGACCACCCTTTTCAAGAAGAAATTCCTCCTGATGTCCAACCTGAACCTCCTCTGGCACAACTGGAGGCTGTTTCCTCTTTTCTATTTCTCTTACATGGGAGCAGAGCCCGACCCCCAACTGGATCCATGCTTATGTCAGGGAGCTGTAGAAACCCAAAGGGTCCTCCCTGAGCCTCCTTTTCTACAGGCTAAAACTTAGTTCTCCTTTCTTTTGTAATTGTGAGGTGCTCAGGCCCTTGGGAGAAGCTGGGCAGCTTCCCCTGGATGCTGGAATGTTGCTGGTCACTGGGAGAGCCAGGCAGGGCCGAGCAAGCAGTGCCTGACAAGCCTGATGGGTTGAGAGGAAGGAAAAAATGCTCTTTAAAAATTAAAGGTCTGGTCTCAAAATGTTAGGTTGGGAAAGGCTGAGGGATTGTTCAATGCACTCATGTCCTGCCTTGGGGGAATGTAAACAGAAATGGGAAGACAGGGGCCCTTTCTTCTCACTTGTGGCATTTGTGTAAATTACTGCAGCTTAGTTCACTCTCACAAGGCATTATTAGTAACCCAGGAAGCTGCCAGACCCTTCTACCACTCCAAAATCAAATGTGTAATGTTAAAGGGGACAATGTGGATGCATTTCTGTTAAAGGGACTTGTAAAATCCTGTCCAAAAAGCTCTTGTTATTTTTTCAGTAATTGGCTATTTAATCCAAATGCTTTTTATTCCCAATTCCAGTCACTCAGATCCTCCTTCCATGTGGAATCCATAATAATAATAATAACAACAACAACCCATAACCTAATTTTGGCAACAGAAATAGATCCATGAAATCCTGAAATAGTTTGATTTGGAGGGGGAAACCTTAAAGCTCCTCTTGTTCCAACCCCCTGCTCTGGGCAGGGACTCCTCCCACAAACCCAGCACGCACAGCTGTGGGGCAAAGTTCTGCACAAACCCACCCCAAAGCTAAACTGTTAAAAAACCCCAGTAATTTGTGAAAACCCCCAGTAACTGAGGTTTTTGAGCTGCTCCCAGGCCAGGTAAGGCGCATGTCGAGCCCTGTATGCTGTGGTGCCTCCCCTGGGCAGTGTCCCCTCTGTTGGTGCCAGTTTGCGTCCTACCGATGCTCTGCCCCTCTCTGTTCCTACTGCTCCCAGACTTGAACTCTCCAGCTCTTCACATCTCGTGTTGAATTATCTCTCGAGAGCCTCCCCCACCCCGACTGTGCTTGTCTAAACTCTCTCTTTTTTTTTTGCTTTTCTTTCCTCTTGTGACTCGTCTCCGCCTTCTGTTGCTTCTCCTTCTGTTTGATACCTGCCTGCCTTTGTGTTTGTCCGGTGTTTCCCTTTTTTTATTTTTTGATTTGCTCTGTTCCAATTTTGATGTAGGGCAGTGGTTCAGTTAATGGGAGCCCCTTGCTGTCGACATCTGGTGCTAGTACCCCCTGCCGGGGTCGGAGGCAGCTCCCACAGACTCCACTGACCCCACGCCCCAGCATCACTTACAAGACCGCTAACTCTTCGCCCGTGCACTTCACCACTTTCCAAACCCCCACCTTCTCCCCGGGCCGCCTGAGCCGCGGGCTGTCCGAGCACAACGCGCTGCTGCGGGGGGAGCAGCAGCCGCCCCCGCCCGCCGTGGCCCGCATCGGCTCCGACCCCTACCTGGGCCACCGCGACGCCGCCGACAGCCCGCAGCGCGCCGCGCCCGAGGACACGCTCACCTTCGAGGAGGCCGTGGCCACCAACTCGGGCCGCTCCTCAAGGACTTCCTACGTCTCCTCGCTGACCTCGCAGTCGCACCAAATCCGCCGGGTGCCCAACGGGTACCACTACACGCTGGGGCTCAACACGGGCCCCGGCGCCCGAGGACGCAGTTACTACCACGAAGCTGATGAGGACGACTGGTGCTAGCGGCTCGGCGGAACCCTGCGAGGTGTGCGTGCTTAATAAGGATGAGTTTTATCATCTGGAGGGCTGGGAGCTCCCACGGGGGCCTGAGGCCGGAGGCGGCCAGCGGGGCAGCCCCGAGAACTGCTCAGCGCCCGGGGCCGGAGATGCCCCTGCAGCCTCTCTCTCCTCTGTTGTTCTTTAGGTTTTTTTCCTTTTTGATTTGTTTTTTTTTTTTTGCACTAGACAGCTGGAGGAAGAAGGCTCCCTCCTTCTGGGGAAGGCAGCGGGAGGAGCACATCCCTCTCTGCCCCCTCCCCACTGCCTTGTCTAGTCCCGAGACACGCACCAGGCGCCAACCCGGCCGTGGACGCGAGGAGCCGGGAGAAGAGCGATCCTCACCTTCCACGGTGGAAAAGCAGAACTGTGGGTCCTTCTCGAGATCGGCGCAGTTTTGTTGGGCTATTTCTTAATTAATTTACCATCAGAATTCCCCCCTGCCAGGGCGGGAGCCGGGGGTCACAAAGGGACTCGCGCCAACAACGCTCACCCCCGCGTTCTGTCTCATCGAGCGCCGAGAAGGAAGGGATGCACCCAAGAAACTGGGAGAGGAGAAACACAGCCCAGAACAAAGGACAGTCCTTTGGGACTTGATGTTCAGCCACTGCAATCCTTTAGGGCAGAGCTGGTGCCACCACCTCCCCGAGCTGACCCTGCTGTGACACCGCAGCCCTGGGGGTCTCTAATGTCACTCACCACATCGGGTCCTTCACACTGACACACGGTAAAGCCACAAGAGAGCTCCTTTGTAAGGACTGTTTCCTTGCTGCTGAGACTTTTCAATCCATCCCTCTCTCCTGTTGACTGCAACACGCCCTCACTGTTTTGTCTTGTTTACAATATAAGCTTGATTTAGCAAAAAACAACTTAAAAAAAAAAAAGTTCACAAAAAAAACCCCAACCCAAACAAAAAGAGGAAAAAAAAAAGCGTAGGGGTGAGACGAAGAAATGTTATTGGTTTTATATCAAGCTATTAGATAGAACTTTAACTTTTCATTGTGTGCATTTTTGTAAATTGTACAGTAAAAAAAAAAAAGAAAAAAAAAGAAAATATTTCCTCTTTCTGTAGAGAATTAGTCCAATTGTCATTCCAGGTCCCACCGTTTCTACCGAATGCTCCAGTTGTTCACTACTAAGTGCCTAACCTTTGAAATCTTTCACAGTGACGATGCAACCTCTTGCTTCGAGGCATCAGAGCTTGGGCGAGCGTGGGGAGGGCAGAGGGGCGGGGGCCGGGCTGCCGGAGCCTCGAGGAGCCCAGGGGCCACAGCGCCCCAGGCTGGCAGCTTCCAGTGGGGAAGGCAAACCTGCTTCGGGGTTGGTTTGGCTTTTGTTGGCCTTTTTTATTTTTAATTTTGTTTTTTTAGACGATATAAATATATATAGAGATATACTTTTATGGGTGGGAGGGGAGTGATTGCAGCAAACGAAGCCAGCCTTGTCTCATTGCCCAGTGGAGGAAATGCAGGTGGGAAAGGGCAGCATCTGCGGGGGTGCTCCTGCAGGAGAAGCAGCATCTCCCACAGCTGAGAGAGCTCTGGCCGAGCATCACCGGTGTGGAGGGCAGTTGGAGTGAGTTGTTTTTATTGCCTGATAGGAGAAGGTTAAAAAAAAGAAGATAATACTACTAATAATAATCCAAACCTCTAACTCTGATTCTCAGGGATGAGATTTCTGCGTTCTTGCAACGACTCTTGTGTTGGCTGGTTTCTTTGTTTGTGCCCGCGTGGATTCCTGCACTGTGAGCCTGGAGAGGGCAAATGCGCTGTGCTGGCAGGGGGAGGCTGGGGCAGAGCTCGGCCAGCACCTCCTGCCCGGGGCTCTGCTGAGCCCTTGTGGGGCTGGTCCGGGGCACAGGGCAGCCAGAGGATCTGGAGAGGTGAAAAGGTGAAAGGAGGAAGGGTGGGAGGTGCTGGGCACGGCCCTAAAAACACCGCTAGGAAAGAGGATAGGGTTGGAGAGGTGAATTTTTTCAGAGGATCTACCAAGCCCCAGACCTGTGGAACTTCTCCAGGTGCAGGTGTCGCGTGGGATGGGCGGGAATCCCGCCGGCCCTGGTGATCTGTTCTGCCCCTGGGGTGCTTGGAGGGGATCAGATGCCACCAAAACGCTCAGGAGGTCTCTCGTGCTCTCAGCAAAGTCTGTCAGCCTCAGGCAGGAGCGGCCTGCTCTAGGGTGGTTCTTCACATCTCCTGTAGCTCTTCCCTTGAGGAAACTCAACCCGCTTCTGTTCCCTCCGGGGTTTTGTTTGAGTTTCGTTCTGTTCAGTAGCAATCTCTGGCCGATCTCATCCCTGGATTCTGCTAAAGGATAACTCCTGTCTGTATCTCTGTCTCTGTCCTCGTGTGCTCTCGGAATCAAGGCAGTGTGGTGGCCAGAGGTCACGGCTGGCATTCCTGGCATTTCCAAACGGAGGGCTATGCAACCAGATGACACGTCCGGACACACCCCCACCCCCCACCACTCAAAGACCTTCATCCATCTGTAGCTTTAGCTGCTGGATTTTCCTGTTTCAGGCTTCAGCACGAGTGTGACCAAATGTTTTATACATTTTCCTGAAATGAAGGCACAAACACTGTATTTGAAATTTTCCAAGGGAACGTTCCTATTTCACTGCAGGAAGTCGAGGGGAAGGGACAACACCATCTCTCTGCCCATGCATGCAAACACTGTACCCACACTGGAAAGCAACAGAGATGTCTTTCTGTATGGAGTAATTCTGTCTTTCCCCCCTTTCCTCACCCATTTTCCTTCCCCAACCCCCCAGCCCTGCACTAACACAGCCTTGGGTCACCCCAATTCTTAGGCAGAACACGAAGACAAATCTCAAGTTGTCCAAATCCTCCACCCACCTCGTAGGGGTCGATGACAGTGACAGACCACAATTCTCCATAACCCTTTCCTGACATTTTTTTACAGCCTCTCTGCTGTCTCTCCATCTTTCCAAGAATCCTCATAGTGAGTTGCCAAACTTGAATTGCACCAATCAGTTTTCTGCATCCAGAACCAGTCTCGTAGTGGCTGTACTTTGAATAAGTAATGTTTGCATGTAATATATATACATATATACATATCTATAAAAAGTATGTGCATGGAAAATGTTTATCTTCGTACTTTTTTGATACAATGTATTCATCAGTTGTTAATTTTTAATTATATTTGATATAAATTTGGGGGTTTGTTGCAAAACTTTATATTTAAAAAAACAGTGTGAAAAATGATCGAAGTTCCAACCATGCAACACAAGCGGAACTTTACCCAAAAAAAATAAGGGGGAAAAAAAAATTGAGAAAAAAAAAAGGTTCTGTGATTGCCTAGTTTGCTGCCTGAGTAATATTTATCAGCCAAACTTTGAATTCTGCAGTTGTTTCTACAATTCCATTTTGTATGAAGCAAAGTCCTTGAATTAAAATAAAAACTTAGCAAAAAAAAAACCCAACCAACCAACCTGAGCAATTCCCAGACGGTGTGTGCGGTGTTCCTGCTGCCTGGGAGACGCCGGAGGGCAGGTCCGAGGGCCAGCCCCTCTCCAGGAGTGACAGCCGGGAGAACCTGCATCCCAAACCGGGAGTTTGCAAGGAATTGGCCGCGTCTGTGGGGTTTTTCTTTGTCCCTAGAGGCTTCACAGATGCTTGGTTTGGACATTTGTGGTGTGGATCCAGCATGGAGATGGCAGTTCCTGGAGTCCAACAGGCAGCAGAAGTGTAAAGCTGAGGGTGAAACCCCCCAGCAGTGATTGATTCCTGCCAGGCTTTTAACAGAGGGATGTTTTTCCTCTAAAATGCTGGCACAGGTTGCCCAGAGAAGCTGTGGATGCCCCATCCCTGGAAACGTTCAAGGTCAGGATGGATGTGGCTCTGAACGAGCTGAAGGTGCCCCTGTTCATCCCAGAAGGGTTGGACCTGAGGACCTTTAAAGGGTCAAGCCCTGAATCCAGCCCAGCCTGTTTTATCTGCTGGGTGCGTGGCTTCCTGTGGCTCTAACCTGAGCCCGCTCCCAGCAGGTTCCTGGGGCTCCCTCAGACAGCCCCAAAATCAGCACCAGGAGGGCCTGGATTGGGGCCAGAGTCTGTCCTGTGTCCAGGCCCTGCTGTAGCACCTGGAGAGAACAGAATTAATCATAATCATACTTGTGGAATTGATTGGAAGGTGGTACTTCCAAGGGTTGCACTGAGCAGAAAACCCCCAGGGCTGTCGGGAGAGAAGGAAAGAACTTCTCATTTCTCTGGATAACTGGAGAATCCTCCTCATTCCTTTCCAGGGGCAGAAGTCCACTGTGTTCCTCCTTCATCAGGGTCTTCTGGTGTCACACAACACCAAGGACTCTCCAAAAATTCTTGGATGCTGTAGGGCACTTTTTAGAGCATAAGGTCTTGACTCTTCTTCTCTCTCGTTGCATCTTTTCTGTGCTGAGCCACCCAAGGTCCCACCTGAGACTTGGTGTGGGATGAAAGGAAATGTCCTCAACCCCCTGATCCCCAGGTCAGGCTGGAGCCTGGGAAGATGTTTTGGCTGAGGTCCCACAGTTCCTGGTTGGCAAGGTTTGGGGCAGGAGAACTTTCCTTGGCTTGCAGTGAGGTCTGTGCAGGGTTTGGGGTTCTTGGCTGGGTGACACTGAAGAGTAGGACTTTTATTTTTATTAATAATAACTTAAAAATAGTTTATTTCAAAATAACATTTTTGAAATATCAAAAAAAAAACCCAACATGAAATGGAGATTTCTGAGCAGGGTACAAGGGGAGGTTTGAAGTGGAGGATTTGGGAATCAGTGTGGATCAGTGTCCACCCTGCAGGATTCGCTTCACCACAAGCACCAGGGGAGCTGGAATCTGCCTGGGGGAGCAGCTGAGCAGCCCCTCCCCTTTACACCTGGATCACAGAGACCTCCAAACCCACTTTACAACCCTATACGAGTCTTAGAATCCTAAAAGCCTTTTGGTGACTCTCTGCTCTTTTGAAGTATTTTGGTTTTCCTTTCTTTCTCCTTATTCCAGTTGTGTTCTTTGGGTCCCAGGCAGCTTCTCCAGGACGTGCCTGAGCCCTGGGCTGAGGGAGCTGGAGCAGGCAGGATCCCTGATCCCACACTCAAAGCATCTCCCACATGGAGACACTGGAGCTGGAACCTCTGAGTTCAGCTGAATCCCAAAAATGGCATTATTTTTGTTCCTCACCCCGTTCCTGGTGGAAGGTTTTGCAGTCAGGGTGTTTGCTCAAGCTCTCCTCCCCCCAGGGCACACCTTTCTAGCAGAGACCAGCCGATTTCCATTCCTTTTATTCCCTGTGGATAAAAGCTGGATCGGCTTTTCCTAGGCTGGCGCCCCACACGCGGTTGTGCCATTAGGGGGTAGCATTTTCGGGCTTTTCCTTCTTCCTAGGGACACGGGAAGAAAAAGAACAAAACACTCGCTGATTCAAAAGGCTCGAGAGTCATTCCCTGGAATATTTGTTTTAGGATGCAGAAAACTCAGGGTGAGACGCTGAGCACACCTGAGTTCAAGGAGCTCAGGTAATTTGGCTTTTTTTTATTCCCTGGAGCATGAAAAGCTGGGATCATCTCCTGATTCCTCATTCCAGCCACATTTCAGACTCCTACATCCCCTCCAAGGTGACAGATTACTCATCCCAGTGTATTCATCTCTCTTTATCAAGCCTAAGCAGATCTCCTGATATTTTCCAGGCTGTGAAAACACCATTTTCAGAAAGTGCCTGATCGTGATAACAAACCTCGACTCGATGCTGTCACTCAGCACATTCCAAAATATTTTGCAGAAGAGGTGAATTTTGCATTTTATCTGATTAAAAAAAAAAAAAAAGTCACTTGAGACCCTTGAAAGGGACTGAATTTCCCAGGGTCACCCAGCAAGTGAGGACAAGGTTAAGGTTGCTCTGCCTCTTCCTTCATGTTTGAAGGCACTGGAGTGTGCAGGGGTTTTTTTTTACATCCACAGGTTTTTAGTAGGATCCCAGTGGGGAGGGGCCACTGGGAATTTGGCATCTCCCTCAGAAGGAATTGATTCAGAGAGAATTTTAAGGGAAAAGCAGTAAGAGAAATGCTGGAAGGTTGGGGATGGAGGGATGGCAGTGATTGATGCACTGGGGGCTCTGATAAGGGTGTTCAGATTTTGGGTGTGCAGATATTTGGGGATGCAGATATTTGGGGGTGCAGATTTTGGGTGTGCAGATATTTGAGGGTGCAGATTTTGGGTGTGCAGATATTTGGGGATGCAGATATTTGGGGGTGCAGCCTTGGGGTGGGTAAGTCAGCAGAAGAACGGAGATCTGAGCAAACCAACCCTGCAAGAAGGGATGGAAATCCAGAACGGAGCCCCTCCACCCAAGGAGGAAAGCAGGAATGAGCTGGTGGAGCAGAGCTGTTAATTCAAAGCAAAATGTAACAATAACTGGAGTTTATTCATTTTATCCTCACCTTCACTTTCTGGCATTGCTCTGAAACAGAACATCCCAGCCCTGGCTTTGTCTGTGTCTGTTTTTATTATTTCTCGGGTTCTGGCAGCCTTTTTTTCTGCCCAGCACGGCACAAACTGAGGATGAGGATGAGGATGAGGATGAGGATGAGGATGAGGATGAGGATGAGGATGAGGATGAGGATGAGGATGAGGATGAGGATGAGGAGGAGGATGAGGAGGAGGAGGAGGAGGAGGAGGGGGAGGAGGGGGAGAAGGAGGAGGTGGCATGGTCCTTGCCCAGCTAGTCCTGCACAGAAGTCTGGCACACCCACAGGGGTGGAAACCCGAATTTTCTTTCCGCAGGTTGAGGAGGGGTGAGGATGTGGTTGTGTCAGTGGATACAGCAAATGAGAGGGTGCTTAAAAAGAGGATGCTGAGCTCAGAGGCAGGACTGTGGCACAGCAATCCTGGGAATTTGACAAGGGGGTTTTTCTCCTCGTGGATTGGAGAGTGTTTGAAAGACCTGGTTCTGCAGGTGACCCACCTAAACCAGACCTGGCTCTGCAGGTGACCCACCTAAACCAGACCTGGCTCTGCAGGTGACCCATCTAAACCAGACCTGGTTCTGCAGGTGACCCACCTAAACCAGACCTGGCTCTGCAGGTGACCCATCTAAACCAGACCTGGTGGGATGTGCAAGGAGCAGAGGGCAGAGTCCCACGGTCCCCCAGCAGGGATGGGCTGCAGGATGTGCCAGGAGATGGGACCTGTGCTGCTGGGACAGACAGTCACATCCAAGGGAATCAATCAGAAGGAAAGGCAAACCCGTGTCACATGTTCTTGAGAAATAAAGTCCTCTACATGGCAAAGCAAAGGCTCCTGGAGTCTCTGACCCTCATTTCCTCGGCAAGCCGAGCCGGTGCGGCAGGGGGAGCGCCTGGAAGGGGCAGAGAGGGGTGGGCACAGCACGGTCGGCACCGAGCTTGCCTCATGTCTCAAGCAGCAATGAGGATTTCAGGTGAGGATTCCAGAATCTCTTTCCCCAATGCCACGGCGTGGCGTTCAGCCGCGAAATGACAGCTGGGTGTCACTCCTGAGCATCTCCCGCTCCCTGCAGGGATGTCCAGCGGGAGTTTGGCTGCCTGTCTCTTGCTGAAGGTTCCCAAGGTTTTTGTGTCTCTGCGCAGGGAGAATGTAATCACGGACTGGGAACGAGCCTGCCTCCCCCGCGGGCCTGAGCCAACCCCCCCAGGGCATCGCTGAGCACCCGGGGCTGTCACAGCTCCCGCGGCACGGTGTGTGCTCGCTGACACCGCAGAGCTGCGCGGGTGGGCTCTGCCCTGGGGCAGCACTCCGGGCTGAGCGGGGACTGGGGGACTCACTTTTGGGGTGACTCTGCAAATCCCTCCCGCTGGGATGGTGGCAGGGCCGGGGGGGACCGGCCTGGTCAGATTTACCCGCTGTGATCTCGGGGGGCTGGGCTGGCCCAGACCCCGAGGAAGGAGGGGATGCACCCGGTGCAGCTCTCGCTGGAGAGCCGGGGCGCCTCGCGCACCCCAAAACGCCCGGGCAGGGGGCAGCTCTGTCCCCCCCGCAGGGCCGGGGCTCCCCCGGGGGAGCTGGGCACAGCTGGGGGGGCGAGGCACCGGGAAACGCTGGCACGGAGTTTTTGGGGCAGGGAGGATGCGGGATGTCTCCTGTACCCGTGGGGGCAAACCAGCACAGGGGGGTGCCAGCCCCCCCTGCAGACCCCGCCGGAGGCTCAGCCCGTCTGGCTGTGTCTGTCTGTCCGTCCGTCACCCGCAGAGCCCGGCACGGGGGGACGGAGGACCCCCACCCCAAACTCCTCATCCCGGGGGGCGCTGGCAGCGCGGCCGGTTTTGGGGAGGGGGCGATGCGGGACACGAACCCCGCTGCGGTGCGGGGCAGGGCGGGGGGCGGCGCCGGGGGCGGGG
>VZUI01044509.1:92500-97277 GCA_013401135.1 Cettia cetti | reverse complement strand
CCCCCCCCCCCCCCCCCCTTTCCTTCCTACAGCCCATTAAAGTGCTCCAGGGACTTATTATTGTGCATCCCTTGTCCTGACCATAATTGCCCTCCAGGTACAATCCTTCTCATGACTGAGATGTCCTAAACACAGCCAGGTGCTCTCTAGGGCAGCCAATGTGTTTTCACAGTGTGAGGATCGAGTGCTGGACATGTCCCAGTTCCACAAACACCAGAGGGGACAGAACTAACACTGTTTACCTTATTAAAATCTGTGATTCTTGATGAACTTCTTGTATATGCACTCAAGAAGGGGTCAAATACATTTTCCTCTCAGAGGACGAACTCATTTAATGAATCATGTGGCTACAACAAAAAACTAAACATAGAAGAATGCTGAGATTTGACACACGTAATCCAAAATACTCAATTTTAGAACTTAAGCATAACACAGCATCCATTTATTTTCTTGAATATTTAACCCAGCATTAAACCGTAAAACTATTTTGTAAACACATTAAATTTTGGCCCTTAAGACTACAACATTGTAACTAAATGGGTAAATGAAAAATATTTTAGTTACAGCTAAGGCCTCTCAATATATTTCAAGGATAATGAATGAATCCCTAAATCGATACCATAAAATATAAAGAATTTATAAATAATTAAGACATTTATCTTCATGGTAGAGAATAAAGTTATTGTATGTAGTTTAGATATGAAAATGAAATTCCTGTATAAAACTGCTACCATTTTTATCATTTGTAGAGCTCAGTAGCACTGCTTATTAATAATAGATTAAGCAGTTGTAGCCAGCTATATAAATTGGCAGTTGATTGCAAAGGGACCTAAAATTGCAATAGCACAGCATAGCAGTTAATGCAAAAAATGGCCCTTTCATTTGTAAAATAACAAAAACCTGCACCTTAAATTGCTGTGCTCAGCTTGTAGCTGTTGTAAGGCAAAAATGAAAGGATTAGGATAAAATTAAAGCGATATGGTAGTACTATTTGCCAGCAAATATGATTACAAATAAGTCAGTTTCAACACTTCCTTCTCATTGAAAATTAAAGCAAAATATTCACTAGTTTACATGACGAATGCAGAATCACTCGATCTGAGAAAGTCAAAAGGCATACCTAATATTTCAATGTTGTACTGTGAACTACTTCATACAGTACAAATGAGTAATGTACCTTTGAAAGAACTCCGCTCTTCGAACTGCTAATGAGTACCTTTTCAGAAGCAAGCTGCTTTTCCAGGGGCTTAAAAGAAATTCCTTTGTATCAACTTAGTTGTATGCAAATTAGGTTTTAAAAAAGACCTGGATGGGAACTGAGAGCAATGAAACACTGCAATGTACAACACAGACGAAATGCAAAGGTAAACATACTTTTGTATGTGTTAGTCACTGCTTCATGCTTAGGACTGAAAAGGCTTACTTGAAAACATCTGCTTCTACAAAAGCTAAAGTCAACTTGGCAAAAGCTAGTGCTAAATGGCCAGTTTCCATTTAAAATGCCTAAACCCAGGAACAAAATTAAAAGAACGCTGAGACTCTGGAAGTATCCACTCTTATAAAAGTAACATAGAGCTTTCCAGCAACTGAGTTTCCTCAGCTTTTGGACAGTATAAGCAGTCTTCCAATCAGGCACAATTAGAAACACCAGAAAACTACAAGAGATATAAGAGTCACTTAGAACACAAAACCTCGACCAACAGGAAAAAAAAAAGTATAATATTTTCCTCCAGTTTGAAAAAGGTGTACATAGAAAAATAGTTAATAGTGCATGACTAAGCACATGAAATAAGAAAAATGTACAGGTCAACTCATTTATAGTAATTCAACCTTCATCTTCTGATTTACTTACTGTAAAAAATCTATTATAGCCACAATTTGGTAGTGAACTGTAGCCATCTACTGGAATGAACAGATAAAGCAAATGTTTAAGACAATGTTCTTCCCCAGGAATTCAGTTTGCTCTGACTGCTCTAGTACATGCCTGAAAAATGCACAGTGTTAGATGCTATTAATACTGGAAAAGTAATACCTCTCCAAGCCAGTGCAGGCTAAACAATATCAGAAATACACTCACTCATTTGCCAAACACATTTAGAAAGAAATGCAATATTTCTTACAATAGCAATGCATAGATTGTTTGCTATAAATGGTGAAATTTTATCTTACAATCACCGAGTTTACATTTTCAAAACCATCTAATAGCAAATATTCCAGGTGAAACAAAGTAGTACTTATTGAATATTAATTTTAAAGCCAATTAAATATACTCAGCACATTATTATTATAGGACAGTGTGTTTCATTAATCACCATCAACATCTAACATGGTACTAACAGCTTAGCTTTATTTTAAAAACAAAAAAAAAGAAAAAAGATCAACCCATGGCGAAGCCTGCTGCTGCTCTGAATCATGAGCGCTTATCCCAATACTTATGGCAATATTCTGAGCAAAGGAACTCTGGCTACATCTAACTCTCATGAGATAAGGATTAATATTCCTAGAGGAATTAATTCAACCTATGTTCAGCTTTTAAGTACATCTTCTAAGACATCTCAAATCCTATCAGGAAAGGAATGCATGTTGAAGGGATAGGAGGGACCTGTAGTAAAATCCAAACCCATTATGGAGGGAAAACAACCTGCAGAAAGAGATGATAGCATTTATTAGAGCTAACTCTTGGAAGATTGAGCAAGGTCTCCTCTTTGGCTCAGAAGAAGAGACTGAGTGGGAAAGTATGTCCACTTCTTCCAGAGGTAATTTCATCAACAAGGATCATGGTGATGGGTCCTTGTATCTCCAAGACCCATGAGTAGTTCAGGGCCCAAGGATGGTAATTCAGTGCAAAGCTGAAGATATTCAGATATGTCATCAGATGTAAAGATGCTGATAAAATTGCTGAGTGGGGAAAAGGGAAACCAGCAACAACAAGACCCTGCTGTCCTACTCTTAATGCAGTTTCTGGCCAATTTAATTGTCATTATGAGGAGACTCAGAGGCTACACCAGGACACATTGCCCTCTGTCCTCTAGGCATTTTGGCCCTATAAAAGCAACATCAGTCTCTTCCAGGCAATTCAAGGGTCCTAAGGCACTCAGTCCACATTATGCACAAATACAGCAGAAATACATTTTCTGTTGTATTTGGTCCCTAAAACAGACATGAGAGATTTAAGACTTAATGCCTGCCTTGAGTAAAACTACCCTATCAAAATAAGGTACAATTTTTAATCAGTAGAGAAGAAGGGTAATCCAAGAGGATTGGAAGGATAATAGTCTGTATTTTAAACCTTATATGGCGCTTCTGGAACTGTTTCCTGGAGAAGGGGTCAAATACAGCTGGAAAGAGAAGTAGAGGATACTGACAGCATTCAAAGAACAGCACAGAATGCACACACACACACACAACCACATGTACAGAGTATGCCCTACAAAATGGGAGAGTGACTGGAAAATCTTTATCCATGATTAACCCCTATAAAACTCAGCCTCTATGGCTCAGAGGAGGCCAGTACAATATAAGGCAAAAATTATTACACAGAACAAGTCAGCAGATCTCTGCAGTCAGAAGGATGGTAAGATCTCGTCAACTGTGCCTGAAATTTCACAAATATATTTGAAGATCTGCTCCACTGTATTTACTGAAAGACTAGCAATGCCAGATGCAAAAATCAACTGTTCTTCTCAAAAAAACCCCATTATTTAAGCTCTGTAACCTGAGAAGATCAGCTGCACGCAATCATTTAAAAACAAAAACAAAAAAAACCAAAAAACAACAACAAAAAACAACAACAAAAAAAACAACAAAAAAAAAACAACAACAACAAAAAAAAACCAACCAAAAACCAAAGAAACCAAAAAAACAAACCACAAAAACATAAAAACTCAGCCCTGTACCCCTCAGTATTAGGGAAGTGTTACTGTTCAGTACAACCCTTCTTACAGCTCTCCCAAAAGAACGGGTACATCAAGATCTGAAGGTTTGAGTAATAATAGTAAAATAAAATGCATTGATTGCTGGATTCAACCCTATGTTGATAAAACTATTCTGAATCTGTTGGTGATACGAATTCGAAATTACTTGTAATATATGCTACTATTCAATTAATCGTTAAAAAAAAAAAAAAACAACTGTCAAAAGCACAAAACAAAATCCACAAATCAGGTCAATGCAAGGCATAAGTTTAAAATACAACAATGATAAATAACTGCATCTCTGCAGAGACATGAACTCCCTATAGCATTTTGGATACTATACTACTAGGTAGAACAGCTTTTTCTTTTATTTTTCCCCTCCTTCTCCCAAATCACTATCAGCAGTTTTTATAAAAGACATCTCAGTGAGATAACTGGTTATGGAATCAATAAATGATATGACACTTCATCCAGTCTGTATTGCACTATGTGGAAAGCAGTGCCCTTCTTGTTAAGGTTCAATATTAAAAGATATGCCTGAAATACAAAAGGCTGCTGAACAAACAACATTGAATGTCAAACAATTGACCATTTCTCACAAATTTTCAAAACCTGCTGAAGAAAATAACTGTGTATAGACAGCAACAATATTTAGAACTGCCTTTACCTTTTACCATCATAAATTTGGAGGGTAAAAGCTTGATGCTACCCAAGTTAATTGCACCATGTCCTTTGATGGAACCAAAACACAGCCAAAGGATTCTGCAGTTTTACTGGCATTTTAAAAACATCTACCTAATTCTACATAATTTTAAAAGACAAGTTTGTACCATGCTACAACCACTTAAACATAATCAACTGTC
>VZUI01044509.1:0-87500 GCA_013401135.1 Cettia cetti | reverse complement strand
GGTGCCTATGGCTTAGCAGAAGTGCACGTCTTGGACATCAAAGCAATCCACAAAAATGTAAAATATTAAAAATGCATGTCTGTAAAAGAAGTAGTTACAGGTGCCACATCTCCCTGCCTGCATCTCAACAGCTGCCATTTGGAAGTGCATTGAATTGGACTCTTTGCAGCTCTATGTATCTCCAAATGCAACATACAATCAAAGTATGTCCCTTATATACGTTGTCTCTTCAGCAGGCACAACTAAATCATTATTATTATCCCATTTAGCCTACAAATTGCTAAGAACCCATTTTATTAAGGGGGAAAGCTAGTCTTGATTGTTCTGTATCAATTGTTACAGCAGTCTCAAACAGAAGAGTCCTTTTACTGCCTGTACACAAATCCCACTAGCCAACTCCAGCCAACTTCATGGCAGACTTCCAGGCCAGGCCAGTCTTGCACAACACATCCTGGGATCAGTACCAGTTGATTAAAGGTGCTGGGAGCTTTTCTGAATAAAAGTAAATTGCTTCTATTTCAAACCGTTTTCTTAAATAATAAAAAGAGAGACTATGTACTCTCTTTTACCTACAAGAAGGTCAGGTTTGCAAATCGAACAAAATTATAAGACAGCAAGACAGCTGGACAAAAAATGGAAAGATAACCTAACATATATGTTACTTAGCTTCATATATTTTTTTAGCATTTTCTTGGTAATTTTTTTTAAGCATATGCAATTTTGGAAAGCTGTTATGTAGGCTTCTTTTTTCTTTACTAAAGAAAACGTGGACATAAGTATATGATAGGACCAAATGCCAAGATGCAGATAAAACAACTAAGAATAGCTGGATCTGAAACAGTCACTTCACATGCAATTATCTCTGATCTAAACAGCTGCACCAAACATATATTTTTTGTTTGGACACATCTGTAGATATGATGTGTATAATTAATTGTTCGTTCAAAAATGCAATTTCATGATGCATTTGATTATTTAGATATAAAAGTTTTAATTCTCAGAGCTGACTAAAAATAGTGATTTTAATTTATTCCTGCTGCCTACAATTACCCACAAACATGTATTTTTAAATATTTCCAGACTATAAAAATTACTAATTTTTGCCACTTGTGTTTATCTGCATTTAGACTTTGATTTGGATAAATTAAGCTCTCAAGTGTTCCTTGCTTTATGAAACTCTGCATGTTGTACACTTCAACACAAATAAATGACTTCTACCATTAGAGGTTTAAATAATGTAATGTATTTCATGCTCAGCCTGAAGCTGGATTCCAATGAAGTTGCTAATGCACGTAATGATTAAGTGTAACTCAAATACTAACTGTGTTGTTGAAAACATGACAGGCAATAATTTGGTCTATTATATTCTGCCATTTAATTCCCTAGTACAGACATTCTCTGACACGTTATGAAGCAATGATTTACAATTATTCAAGCTGCAAAGGTCAGAAAGTGACATTATAATCATCTACACAGAGATCCCTTCTAATGCACAAAAACTAGGTAATACCACAAAAATAGTTTTACTAGAGTAGCAACTTTCTATTTAAGATTTCCCAAACTGCACAAGTATAAATAATTAACTTATGTTACAGTACATTAAGACATCCTTAAAAATATGTTTTTCCTGCTCCTACCAATAAATTTATGAATAAGTCTTTTTTCCTTGCTAAAGGCAACCTTAAGAGCAGCCTTTCACTAAAAGTTGCCTGTATTAATAGTAATCAGTTAAAAAAAATCTTAAAATCTAGATGATTTTTCAGAAACAACAAACAGTTAATTTTTTTTATGCAGCTGGTCAAAGCACATCCTGATCTATCAAGAACAAAGATCTATTAGTCACTATGCTCAATATAGGTGAGTAGTTTTGTTTAGATATTCTCCAAGCAACCAGTGTCATTAAAATACTGAACTTTATACAGATCTCTGACTCACTCTTAGCATTAACAACAGCAGCAGAAGTGAGGTTATTTCCATGCTTAGGACACTACAACTGTCCCCGAAGCTTATTTATTTGAGGCTTTAAGAAAAAACTGAACTTAACAAAACACTTATTTATCAGAACATTCTATGATATCTCCAGAATTAAATGAGAAAAGAAGTTTCAAAGCAAATCAAGAAGTAAGCAGCAGAAAGTAAATAAAGATTAATACCTCCGACTACCAAAAAACCAAAACAAAGCAAAAAAACACAAATAAAAAAAAAACAACAAAAAACAAAATGCCACATCAAAAAATACAAGACACAACTACTTCAGCAAGATACAAGAAAAAATACAATCTTTTTGACCCCCCCCCTTCAAATTCCTTTGTGTCTAGAAAGGCTTACGTTTGTTTTCAAAACACTTGACTGCTATATATTAAATACTGTAAGTGTAATAAACATAATAAAGACATTGTTACAAATGCCCTTTCAATCTGTAGAAAGGTAGCAAAAAATGTTTATGTGCACATTTTAAATACTGAAAATTTTCCTAAAAATACAAACCTACCTTGTACGCATCTTCTTTAATCGATTTTTAAGTGCTCATAAAGGAGAGGAAAAAAAAAAAGGAAGCAGCCACTCTTACTTGAAACATTTAACTACATACCCCAAAATTCTGTTTCTAAAAGCAAAGGCAAGAAAAAGTAAAAGGAATAATAGACATATTTTTCAATCAAACATTGCCTATAAATTCTGTTCAAAATCTCAATTCCAGAACAATGCATTTTTCATATCCTACCTAACAGATAAAATTTGAAAAGTGCATGATAAGCCTTTTCACACCCTTTCACCAGGGAAATTAAACAAAAATTTTAAATGCTGGGCAACCAAGATTTGCCCACCTAATCCAGGGTATCAGCCAATTTCAGAGTCAGACTTTCAAAAATTAAATTCAAATATACCCACAGAAAATAGACATTACCCCCGAAATAATGGGAAATCTTTTACAGCCATGGGTATGCAAAAGAAAACAATTAACACACATCTGCAATAAGGCAATGAGTAGCAGACGGTTTATTCCAAATGTTAAAACATTAGCGGTGTCCAATTTCTGTGTCATGTAGTTTCTGCTGTGCAGCTGAAGAAAAACAAACCCTGAACTTCAATTAAAAAAAAAATAAAACAACACAGCAAAATTAATGCCTTTTTCAACAACTAGCTGAATTATATATTGTGGACTTTGTAGCATGTAAATACGAGGATCACTTGGAAAACTGAGACACAGCAAACCCTTCCTACAACACCAAAATACGCTTTGTGCCTTTTTTCTTTTTTGCCTTTTTTTTAAGACCAAAACTTTGAAAAAATTTGTCTTTAAAAAACATGATATTTTGAGACCATACCATGATGTTGCACTGACATTTCACCTTTAAAAAGTACCCAAGCAGATTCAAAAGCTTTTGAGACACAATTTATCCTCACAACTAGCAGAGGGCTTATTACTGAGAATCTAAAAGTCAGAGGATAGAATATTAACTACTGTAGAAAAGAAAACATAGTGCAGGACCTTCTGTTTGTGACAAAATTACAGAGTTAATGTTCCTGAAAGATCACTTCACCTTTTAAAGCATGATTTTTAAAAAGGTAAAATTTATAGCAATTAAAGCTAATGAAGAAATGCAGCATGAGCTGCTTATGTTCAGGAACTAATAGGTCCACTGAGCATTTCTAAGATTATTTAGCCATCAATGATAATGAATTGACATTGTCAATGGTGTTAATGTACCAATGCTCTATAGTGCCACTAATCCGATAGCCAATCCTAGCAATTTTATCTTTTTTTATATTGATATTTTATTTTTTTAACCAGGACGCTACCCAGTCCTTTCAATTAGAAGAGTACAAATACAGCACAGGCTATTAACACTTTTTTCTCCTTTCCCACATATAAGATGGCATATTCATTACATGAACTAGGGTTCAAACTGCTCTGGTTGTTCCTCCTTCAAATTCTGATCAATTCTTCAGGACTGTTAGCTACAGTGCAAAAATGTCTTTCCCAAATAAATCAGTGTTAGTATATGATTCTTAAAATACATTTTTGGTGCACATTAAGTGAAGTGTGATGATTATTTAAACAGGGATATAAATCAAATTTTTGTAAGCATGGGGTATTGTGGTGTATGTCTCTTCATCGGTTGTTTTGCCATATCTAAATAGCACAGTTCCATGTTGTTGATGAAAATTAACAAGACACAAAAACGGAAAATAAGTACCTCTCTGGCTACCAGGTATGACATATCAGCAACACAGAGTAAGCAATCAGCTTAGAAAAGTGACTACCATTTCAATCCCAAGTTTAAATCATCCATACATGTTTTGCTCTATCTCTTGCATAACTGATGTAAACCCTGGCCACAGTTGTGTAATTTCTGAGACAGGTTCTGTCAAACATGTCAATCCTGAACTGATAGAATGAGTTTTTGAAAAAATGAGGTGCCAAAGCCTAATAATTTTAATTCTCTTCTTTTTTTTGTAAAAGATACCGTATTAGCTGGTTTGAATTTTTTTTTACTTTTCCCCTCACAAGGAAATAGTTAAATAATATGATGATTTTTCAGTTCAAGTTAAAAGGGATTTGAACAAACAACCAATGTCAAGTTTGTGGACATTTGTTTCTAAGGAAGAGAGTTTAGCCTTTGATAAACACTTCTGTGGACCTGTAGTTTTTAATTATCTTCCATGTCAACTTCTTGGCAACTGACAAAACAGAGACAGCAAATAAGATTTTTAAAGCAATATAAAATACCCTACCATGTTCATATTAACTATGCTTCAAAATAAGGAGTAGCACAAGTTATTCCACTACTGATATACAGTGGACTTAAGAACTGGGCTCATACATTTTTGTCATTTCAAGAAATCAGTAATTAATTTTCTTACGTGAGTAAACCCATCCAAAGTATCTCATAATGCCACATGCAAAATTATTTGAAAAACAGAGATGAATCAGTAAAAATATCTCAGCTGCATTTCAGCTGAAGATTCACTTCTCTTCCAAAATGTGTAACTCACTTTGTCCTGCAGTAGATTGGTACACTAAGGCTAAAAAATCTCCTCCTGCTGAATTTTATCCCCAACCTCACAATACACCATGCATGTGTGCACTGCACCATCTAATTGAACCTGTGCTCTTCTATGCATTAGCCATAAGACTGCTATAGCAGGTTACATAGGTTTGTGTAAAATGTTTTTATATGATGCATATATTAGTTAATTTCTTCAGCATAATAACATTAAAATATATTTTTAATCAGAACTAGGGTATTAAAATCCAACTTTGAATGTCCTATGATGTACCATATATGCCATGGCATTTTAAAACCTTTTAAACATTTCTGCTAAATTAATTAGTTTTGCATTAAGGAGTCTCAATGCCTCCTATTAAATGCAACACATTTGAAGGACAATTAAACATTATGAATGACCCTTCTAAGGAAATAACGTTTGTTAAAAGAAAAACAAGATTTTGGGGGTAACAAACAGGAACACAAGCACACATAGAAGACTTCAATTTACTTGAAAAGTCTTATGCCTATAATATTTTAGATCCGTTTGTTTGAAAAATCTGTCTTCTGTTTTGTTTTCATAAAGAATGAAAACCCTAATGGAGTCCAGAATCTGTTAATGGTACTAAAATTATAACAGTATAGCAAAAGAAAAAACCCCACACAGTTAAGTCTATATTATATATTTTTTATGTCTTTAAATGGAATTTACAGTTCTCCCTGGCAATGTGAATGAACATCCTATAATTTAGTCAATTTACAGATTACAGGTTCAAATTGACCTTGTAGCCCATAAAATTGCTCATCTTCAGTGCAGGATTAGAAGTGGGAAAAGAATGTCATAACTGTATTTAAGGAATTTACCATAACAATGGAAAGGAGGATATGCATGCATAA
Organism: Cettia cetti; assembly: GCA_013401135.1. Taxonomy (NCBI): domain Eukaryota; kingdom Metazoa; phylum Chordata; class Aves; order Passeriformes; family Sylviidae; genus Cettia; species Cettia cetti. The sequence continues at coordinate 81,612 of VZUI01044509.1, read as the reverse complement.
TTTTAGCCACTCTTGCTCACATCACAGTTTTCAATTCTGAAACAATACATATTCTGTGCTCTTCTCCTGGTTAACCATGGTGGAGACTGTTTCAATTTACTCACCCACAGACATGACACTTGTATTCCCTCATCCCAAGGTGCCTCTTGACATGGTTTCTGGCATCTCCAAGCTGAGCTGTTGCAAAGTGGCATATCTTGCACTTGAATGGCTTTGATCCTAAGTAAAATTTAGCATAAGATATGAGTTGAATTAGAATAAAATATCACCCATGGTTAAAGAAATAAAAATTCCTGAGGAAAAATAACCTTTTAAAAACCTATCCCACATTTAACCTGTTTGAGATTTTTGCCTAGTAAAAAAAAGTGTCTGGTACATTAATTTACAACTCCCAGGACACAGACAGTATATTCTATATATTATATTCTATACATTACTCATTAAAGTTTCCTAAAGTTCAAGATTACAGAAAATACTCTCAACTTTTAATCCGGTCTTTTTCTTATTAAAAAAACCGCACAAAATATATTAAAATGAGAAGAAAATATAACAGGCAGATAATGTTTCAACAAGATGGCAAAAGTTGTTCTATGCCTTTCCCAAAATGCTGAAACTCAGGTAATGGTTTAAAGTGGTTTAGTATTGGTATAAACTGCAAAATGTAGCTTGGTTTTTAGCAAATATTTTTAAAGTGAAATAACATTACAAGTCTTCCAACTTTGAATAGATTTCACATTAGCATTGGTATTTCAGATTTGTTCTGTCACACAGAGCAAATGATTCATCACCTAGCTATTGTAATGGCATGCAATGTATGAATATACAGTGGATAAAATATTATGCCTTTATGACTGTTTTATGGTCAAGAATTTATGATTATTCTGCAAACCAGAAGTATTGACATTTTGGCTATTATTTATTTCAAGAACAAACTTTAATATTAAATGTCTGCTGCAGACCAAAGAACTCTGAAATTATTTCTCCAAGGAAAACGTATCAACCTATTTCTTGTACCAGATCAGTTCAGCAAAAAGTCAAATTATTTGTCTATCTTAATTAACAGTGATCATCTCTCGAGAAGGAAAAACTATCTTTTTTATTGACACAGTTAAACTGGGCACATGGTTATGTGTCAGTCCCCAGGTTATTACACAGCAACATCATTCCAGAAGCACTTTACAATTTTCTGACCACTAAATCCTTAAATCAATAAATCAAAATCATAGAATTGCAGTTAAAAGTAAGTACAATATGGTCAAAAAGTCTCCATATTATGTTTAGTATATGTTTTGTGAAGTATTTCTTCCAATACAGTTAAGCATAATATGAAATATGAGATCTTTAATAAATATACATAAAGAGCTCTGATAAGAAAAATGTTGCACTATATCATACTTGATCAATGAACCTTTTTGCATTGCCCTTGAAAATAGAATATCCTCCAAGAATCCACTGGTGAAATTGAGGATCTTCGTAAAAATTTTTAGAGTCTTAAATTTCAATTTATTTCCCAAAAGCTAACGAAAAATGAAGCATTTAATTTTAATCTTCTAACTGAAATAAAAAAGTCAACAGTACTAAGCACGGGCAGACAAGGTTGAATATTTCACAGTTCAATGACAATGAAGCCAGATCTCTTAATACTTCCATTTCTACTGTTGGAAGTAGATGTAAAATATGTTTATCACCTCAATGGTTATATATAGTCAGCTTTATATATTTAAATGTCAAAAGCAGGTTCAGACTGCAGCTCACAGAAATCACATTCTATCCATCACACTGAAAAAAACCTAGTTTATTTAAATGATCCTGATAAAACTGAATTAATCAATAATTTAGGGACATTTCAAATCAACATTGCATTCTACAAAGAGACCAGGGCAAATTAAAAAAAACCCCTTATCTTTGCATTAAAAGACACCTAAAAGTTGATGTTTTGACTTATGATCTCTAGCTGGACAATTAGTAACAAGGCCACAGGTGAAGAGGATTTTCTTTTTAAATCTATTGGTGTTTATACGGGGTTTTTTTTCTCAAAGAATTCAAATGCCATGTGGATTCTATCCTATGTTCCCTTAGTTTCTCTCCTACTGATTAAATTGTAAATTCGTTCCTCATTCTGTTACTGCAGGTGTCCCACAGGGCTTCCATACAAGACCTTTGCTGTTTTCCATTTACATGACTCCTGTGTGAAGAACTCAAGTTCAGACCAATCGTGACTACATCGTGCTGACAATACAGAAATGTATTATTCTGTTGACTGCTCTCATCCAAAAATCACTGAGGCCTTGAGGGGTTTTGATTTTTTTTCTCAGACCCAGAGCTGAATATCTGTTAACATCTCCATTTAAACTCCATGAAAATTCAAGTGCTGGCAGGCTCCAGTCAGTACTTATCACCTGAAACAAAAGCAGTGTATCTCCCTTTTAGGTTGCTGATGCCAAATTTGTTCCAGTATGTTCTTGGATGGAACAACCCAAAATTTTATACTAAAAATGAATACATTAGACTAAGATTTAAATTAATGGTTGAAAAACAAACTGTATTTGCCATAAAGCTGTCTGAAACAATGTAGAACATTTAACCACTTCTTAGCCTTACTTATCACCAGCTTCAGTGGTTCTCTTATGCTGCTTTAAACTGTGATGCTACTGGATTCATATTCGGTTTTAAGTTCTCAGAAAAAAAAAAAAAGAAGAAGAGAGAAAAATGCTTTCACTGTAACATCTTTTCAATCAAAAAAAAGGCGAAAAAAAGCCAAAAAAAGGCCAAAAAAATCCACCGAACTACTTTACCCAGCAGTTATGGCATGGAAAACAAATGTACATTTTCTGATGGTAGCAGCAAACAATAAGGCTCTTAACAATTGGGGGAACACCAAACAAACCAACCAACAAACAAAACAAAAACAGAACAACAACATCAACAAAAAACAAAAGCCAACACCACCACACCAAACTGAAAATAAGACTAAATTTAAGAGTTCAGGTCAGGCAGACATAAACTATCCTAATGTTTTGCAAAAAAACACTTGCGTTCATAATCCTTGCTCTACATTAGGACAATACAGACCCAAAGCTGTAAGAAAAAAATCACTGTCACAGCTTTAGTTCAGCAAAGGTAATATCACCTGCACCTGGCAAGCATTTCTGTGTTCCTAGCTCAGGCACAATACAAAGTGAGCAGACTCACATGAAATGCCATCATACCATTTCCTCCTATGTTTAGGACATGGGGAGTAATATAGCATACTTGCATTGGGCACAACTGCCATTAACTGAGAGGTCTGATGAGAAAAGAAACAAAGATGATGTGGTTGCAGGTGATTTTTCCTCAGACGTTGATTGTTAATTAAGTTTATGGGACCTCCATCAACTGCAAACTAAAAAGCTTCCACCTCTACTACTCCTTTTATTTTTCTTTACACTTCCTCATTTTCACTTGTCAACATGTGATGGACTTACTTATTAGGTCCTCTATAGCAAAACTTCCCTTTCATTTGCAATGTGAAAATCTCCTACATTATTTAATGGTATTTTGAAACATTATTTTTCTATTAATGGAAATTATTAGTTGTATCTTTCTGCAACTTTCCTTTCCCTCCACCACCCCAAAAAAATCACTGATTACTCAATTAAAAATAAGGAAAGGAGTTGGTGATGCTTGCACATATATACACACGTATATAAACCTATTTATGCACATCCAGATGTTGATGAAAGACTTTTTTAAAAGCATATAATCAGAAATGGGAAAATGTGTGGCTCCTATGTACCTGTTGTTACCCTGAGACAGGTGAGAAGCTGGAAATGGTGGACTTTCCCTCACCAATGTCATGAGAAGTGTACATATAGTTGGTGCAGTAGGTTGTTTCCCTCTGCCACCGCTCCCAATAACCTAAACACATTTGTTTGCTATGAAACTGCATCCACTGTGATAGAGATGGGAAAAAAGAGTTCTACAAGCAGAAAATCACAAGCAGAAAAATACAGACTGGAAGATAAAGCCTTCTTTCCTTTAAGTATTAACAAAAGTCTCCACATTAATACTTATGTGAATAAGCAAAGCATAAGAAAAACATGTTTCAAGTTGCAGCAAGAAAGAGGGCAGATAAAACTCTGTTCTGTAACCCTTCTATACTTCTGCACCAAAAAATGACTCGCAAAATTAAATGTGTTCTTTTCACTGCTTTGCATATTTAGTACTGTCCAAAAGCACAGTAAAAATATACTCCATGATAAGACCTACACACAAGATGTTAAAAAGTACACTAACTTTTACTAAATGTTACAATCAATGATGTAACTTATGTAAGTAGGGTTGCTTTGTCATATATTGATAGTTACCTCACTTTCACATCCACATTAACTTGATTTTAAATGCAATTAATACATATAGTCAAGGAAGACTAATGGACTACATTCTGCACTTAACCTGGTGGACATTTTCAAATGGCACAAGTGACCAGTGCAAACCTATTTTGCATTGTAAACGACTAAATAAATCTTAATGGATTAAGAATGATCAGCTATCAACACACAAGGGAAATTAAGTGCTGAAATGCCTACATTGATTATTTTAAATTATTAGCCTTACTCTGTTCTTGAATTTGTATGCTTTTAGTGAGCTTTAACACATTTACAAGACTTATTGACTATAATTACAAGAGAATTCAAGTAATGGACACATCAATTATAAGCAACATGTCTTGACCAGACAGTTGCATAAAGAATTCTAAAGAGAGCTCCATTAGCATCCTCCCCCTTAGTTTTATTCAGTTTTATCTGCCGTAAGAGGGCATATTAAGGGCTTATACAGCTGTTCTGACCATGTGAACATGAGCATCTTCCTCTAAAGACTTAACACTGCATTCAAAGTATGGATATTAGCTGAAGCAATACAGATAACTACACTATTGACAGGACAGAAGTAAGGCTGGAAGCACTAAGTACGTGAGTTATTGGTACACACGAATACTGCAGTTATAGTAAAATACTTTGAAAGGTTTGAAATACTATGTCCATGTTCTTCAAGATTAATTTTTAGGATTTGTTGTCCAGTCACGCCCTTGCATTTTCATACAAAAAAACCTTAAAAAACTATTTTAGGATTATGCCAGGAATTACCATTCTTTTATGCTTATTTTTTCTTACCTTTTTGTTCTCTTCCTTGTAACCATGCACTAAGTTTCAAATACTGCATGAATTTAAACTATAGCTTCCATAATAAGCCATTATTTAAAAGTACAGTAAAATAAACCTTACAGTTTTAATGAAAATATGTTCATTGAAATGTGAATTTATTATTCAAATCCACTCATAAATTCAACCATGGAGACACCACTTGTCTAAGCAGAGCTCAGTGATTTAGAAAAGCTGTCTATTTAAAATAAAGAATGTATGGCAGGTTTATAGAAACATCGCAGTGAATTTTTACATAAATTTAGAACTGCAGCTTATGCATTTTTCTACAGAAATGTTTTTAAATTTTCCACTTAAAATTAAACATAAAAATGGATTTAAAGTGTGATCAGCATAGAAACTAAATCAGATGTTACATCCCTGTGCAACACATCAGCACTGCATACCACCTTCCAAAAAGGCTGACCAATTCCAACTGCCATAACTTATTTTTACAAAAACCTCTTGTTATTTCTTATTGCTATTTCTTTAGGAATGGTGTAATATCAAATGCCTACTCTGAAGTATTATGTAATGCTGAAAGTTTCACTTAATTGAAATAAACAATTTGGATATTAAACAACTGCACAGAAGAGAAAGTTAGAACATCTCATTGCTCTCTCAAACCACCACTGCTTCATTATATAAATAAAAGAACCAATCAATGCTTACAATTTAGATGAAAAGGAAGGAAATCTCTCTATATGAAACAAAAAGCAGAAGGATGACTGTACTTGAAATGTTCTTAGATTTTCTGCCCTTTGATCACTATATTTTTATACCCTTTTAGATAATTTTGAATTTCATCAGGGGCTCATCAGGCAATACAAATGCCAGTTCATAAGAAATACTAAAAGAGTTAACAAGCAGAAAAAGACCAATGGTATAATTTACTCTGTTTGAAAGAGACCAATTGCAACAACAGCATTTCCATACCTGTGTGGGTACGGATGTGAGCTAGGAAGGCCATGGAATTGCTACTTCTACACATCTTCCCACAATACTTGCAGACATTGCCTTGGTTCTCTTCCCTCTCCCTGTTTATCTGCTCAGTGTCTTCAACAATGTATTTATTGACTTCCCGCAGCAGCTCTTCATGTTGCTCCTTGATGTGGAGAAACAAGCTCTGCTCTGAATCGAAGGGCTCTGTGCACTTCAAACACTTAAAAGTTGCACCTCCTTCAGGCAGCTCCTCCACACTCGCCTGTTCATTTCGCATGTGCCCAGCACTGGCCAAGTGCTGGTGAAGGTTGCTTTCTGTGTAAAATGATTTTCCACAGAGTAAGCAATGAAAATGCTTTTCTTTTGAAGGATGTTTCATGGCTATGTGAACATTTAGTCCGCTCAAACCATCTGCTAGAAAACCACAGTCATCACAGCGAATACGTGTCGATTCCCCAAGGGAAATTCCTTCTGACTTCTTCTTTTTCCCACCAGTTATTGAAGTGTCTGCTTTCACTGTGAGCTCACTAGCTTTCACTGCCCCTGACATCTGTCCTTCTGCAGAATGGTCAACGGCCTCCCCATCCTGATGACTTTTTAACCTCACTATAGAAGAATCAAACTTGCCAACATTATGCATTGCTTTTCCTTTATCATCAGCACTGATAACTGTTCCTAAAGCCTCATTACTACTTTCTTGCGTACTCTCAGCTGTTGAGCCATCTGCCTCCCAAACATTGTTATTTATAGTTACTTCAGCTTCATGTTGTGCTTCCATAAGGGCTTCTTCCTCCTCTCCAGTAGGATCCTCTCTGAAACTTCTGTTACCATCTAAACTGTGTCTATTTAGTACTGTTTCTCCAGTGTTTCCAGCTAAATTTGATTGCTCTACTGCACTACTTGTTTCTGGAAGACTTAGCATAAGTGGGTTATTTTTCTTCAGTGATTTTTTTTTGAGACTGTCTTTGTCCCTACACTCTGCTTCTGGGTTTTCACTATTTTCTTCCAAGCTCTCCACACTTTTTTCTGAATTGAAGTTCGTGTTGCTTGATCTGTTTTGATTTTCTGCATTGCAATCATCATCTGAGTTGAGCAGCTCCTGACCGTGCTTACCTTTCTGCACCTCACAAGTACCTGTTTCTTTAACTGCTACTTCCTTGACAAGTTTAACAACAGTATCTTTCTGAGGAGTTTGCTGGAATCCTTCATAAAAAGGGTTTTCTCCTCCATTTTCAGACTCCTTATCAAGTTCATCTCCTACTGCGTTTTGGGAACTGACATCTTTAGAGATTCCTGGAGATGAATTTTCATTTAAGGCAGTACGCTCAGTAAAGCTTTTATTCATATGATTACCTTCTGATGCATCACTGGCACACTTTGTTTCATCTAAAATAGTTTTTGATTCTCCTGCACTGTGATGGTGCTCCTCTTGAGGCAAGGCGGTGCCTTCTTTAGTGATATTTGCTGGATTTGCTTCCTCCGCAGAAGAAGAATAAACATAAGATTCTCTTCTAATTTTATGTTTCTCTGTTGCTGCATGCCTTATCATCTCTCTGCGAGTAACAGCATAGTAGTCACAAGCCATGCAGTAGTATTCAAATTGCTTTGTATGTTTTCGCTTCACATGCAGCTCTAAAGAAGCAGCAGAATGAGCAACAAAGCTGCAGTGCACACACTTGTTGCCATTTGCACCCAGGGCTCTTCTCTGGAAGCTTGGGTCACAATCTTGAGCAACAGTTGCTGGTTCCAGCAACACACATTGGTTTATATGCAATGGATTCCTAGCAGGCTGCAAATCGGGCAGCCCACTGGCATTTGCAGCTTTTAACTCAGCATCTCCTTGCTCAACTGCCTGACTGTCTGAGACAGAATTTTCCAAATCTGATGACTGGCCGCCATCCTCAACATGTTCAGGCAAGGCAGTCATGGGGCTGTTAACCTTCTTGCTCATAGATTCAAAATTGCCTCCTTCAGGGCCAACGATGATCTCCGAGTTCTGTTTCCCACATCCTTCTATTTCAACACGGCTTTTGTGCTTTTTGGTTGCACAGTGACGTTCCATATCTCCTTTGGTGACAGTGTAGTAATTGCAAACCTTACACAAATAGCTGTATTGATGACTGTGCTTTCGTCTGATGTGAACAGTCAAATTTGTAGCGCTGGAGGCCAAAAGGCCACAATGGGTGCATGTCCTAGAAATAGTACCTTTAGGTTTTCCTCCTCTGGATGCATCAGCTAAAACCAATTCATTTTCACCAACTCTTGGCTCAAGTGGAACAAATTCCTTACTTCTTGATATGTTTTCCACAGAAGAGGATGAAACATGTATAATTTCTTTATCCAACTCTGTATTTCCACTCCCAGAAATGGAAGTATCCACCACTGATTTAATGCCACCAACACCAACACAAACCTTTACAATACATTCTTCAAAACGTAGTCCAATGTTGTTTTTCCTGGCATTTTCAAGATGCTTGCTTCTTTTGATATGTTTCTCCATTCCCTCCTTACTCAGTGAGTAGAGATTACATGCTTTGCAAAGGAAATGATACTCTTGTGCATGTCGGAGTTTTATGTGCCTTGTAAGAACTGTGGAAGATCTTGTTTTATAAAAACATTTTTTACATTGAAATTGGGTTTTATTCAGAACAGAATGCTTTAGTTCATTCCTATGATTTATGAAGGAAAAATCTGGAGTTTTTGCTTGCATTGACAAATCCATTTCTTTTGCAAGTCTTTGGCTATTGTTCAATACTGAATCACTGTAAGGTACAACTTGCAAGGTCTGATCGCTGTTCCTCAACAGAGTAGCTTGCTGAATTAATGAACCATCATGTTTCTCATCTTTTTGATGATTTATCAGCTCTTCTTCCAACTGAAAAAAAAGAACGCAAGCTGGACAACTATGGGACATGTTATGCACTTCACTCATATGGCTTTGAAGGCTGACCACATTCAAGCTGGTAAATGAACAGAGTTGACAATTAAAGCTACAACCACCCGTCTGGTGTTTACTATCCTGACAGTGTTGCTTCACCTCTTCCCTGACTCCAGAGGAATAGTTACACATCTGACAATGAAACTGGATCCTCTTTGTATGAAGACTGGCAACATGACCTTCCAAACTTTCTTGGTCATGGAAAACATGACCACAATCCATGCAAGTATGAAGAGCACCATCATCAGTAGTAAGTTTAACTTCAGAATCTTTAGCATGTGCAGTAATAGAAGAAGAGGTATTTGGCTTACATTCAGTAAGATCTTGTATTTCTACAGCAATATTACAATTACTTTTAGCATCTGTTTCTAGTTCTGTATGTGACACAGGGTTTGATTCATCATGCTTAAGCTGAGTGCTGGAGATAGGCTTCTCATGTACCCTCTGAGTTTCAGATCTGGGTCTCTTACTATTCCCCAACAAGCTGTATCTTCTTTTAACCTGCCTTTTTAATCTAGAAGACCTACTCTGTCCAAATGAAGACCTTAACAAGAAAACACTTCTTTTGTGTTTCAGTTTATCTAATCTCCTTGTCCTGTGTAAACTGTTAAGTAGCTTTTTGGTAGTTGGAAGGGATTCTGTTTTCTGCAAGATATTTTCTGATGGTCCCGGTATTTCTAGTTTTTCAGTATGAACTTTATCATTTCCTTCTGTACCAGAAGAAAGCAACATTTCTTCAGTCATAGTATCTGTTTTTTCAGTGAGAGTATTTGAAGATGGTATCATTTCATCAAGTTCACTGCCATCATTTTGTTTAGACAAGCTTACTTTTGAGCCTTTCAGCGCGCTGCAAACACTTAATTCTTTTGCATCAGCAATTTTTGCCCTTAATTTATTGGTCCCAGGCTTTGCCCTGACCTTCCTCTCTTTGGCTGCAGTAGATTGTTGGTTTTTAAAGGGTTTTTTTGTCAATATCTGTACAAATCCTCCTCGTGCAGCAAGATTTTGGCGTCTAAGATGAGTCTTGCCAAGGAAATGAGAATTTAGGAGACTCTCTTCAGCACTCTGAAAGCCACAAAGATCACAAGAAAATATCTTGGATTTCTCACGTTCTTTTTTAACATGCATACGCAATGTTGAACTACACTCACCTATGCAACTACAGTGAGGGCGTGTTTGCTCTTTGGATGGTTTAGAGAGGCTTTCTTGTTTATGTTTTTCCTTATCAGAGCAGGAAGGTAAACAATGATCATTCATTTTGCCTTTAGGGTCTTTGTCTATATTTCCAACTGTACAGACAACACTGATTTCTTCTGAAGAATGTAATTTATCAGAAACAGCAGCTGACACCTCTTGTGAATGTTTATTTTCCTTGTGAATTTTCAATATGGCATCATCAGCAGCACATCTGAAATCGTAACGAAGGCACAGAATATTTGAATTAAGTATGTCACCATCAGGACAACTGGTGACTCCTTCCTTCTTTACAGCTCCAGCTATCACACCACATGCTTCTTCAGCTAAAACTTTTTGCAATTTCCTTCCACTATCTTTTATGTCTTCTGAAGAACTCTGCTTTCTTTTCCTGGAGACATTTTCAGGTTTCTCTGCTTCAACATCATCCACGTTTGGTGAGTTTGTTTGGTTTGTGCCATTCTCTTTTTCCTTCTTTTCAAGGTCCCTGAACACTTCACCTGATGTAAGCCTTGTTTTCTGCTGAGATGGAGAGTCACATTCAGCATTTTCTCCTGATGTATTTCTTGGGGATTCTTCTGTCAACTCAACTTGTAAATTCTCATCAACATCATCTCTCTTCTTATTTTCCTCCCCATCCATTCTTAACTATGATATTACCAATTGTAGATCATTTGGTTTAGCACCTACAAAACCAAAGAGATGTTATTAGTCTTTTATGCAAACTTAAAGGCTAAAAGAATAAAATTTTTAAAATCTCATGCAATACAGAAAATTAAAATCACAGCAGGAAGAAAGACACAATGAAAGACATGAGGTGACAGTTTCACCATGGTATCTAAACCACCTTCTAGTTAGAGAGCGCTCTAACTGTGCTCATCTCACTGTGATGAGAACCATGTGAGCAAGCACTTAGATTCCATAGTTTTTATGTAATCAAGTAATCTACATGCTTTAAACTTAGGCAGACAAACATGACCTTTGCTTCTGGAAGTGTATTTAGGACACAAAATACTAACAACTAGAAAATCAGCTTCCCAAACTTAAAAGTTCCCAGGAGAAATAATCATGACTGCAACAACAAGCAAAACAAAGATACATAAATGTTAAATATTTTAAGTATGCAGCTTACTTTACTTCTTCTGCTTAGATTACCTGTTAAAGAAAAAGAGGGAAAACACAAATAGAACCATGTTCTATTTGTGAATATGCTAAAAGTATAGCTTCCCATCATTTCTAGAATATGCTCTAAAACATCATTTCCCAGCTGGGGAGGAGGGGGGAGGAACAAAAAGTCATGAAATAACAGTGCAGAGAAGGGCAGCACCTTTGAGACCCAGCACAAACTCCAACCATTCAAATCCAGTTACCAAAAGCTTTTGCTCAACTGCCCAGTGTGACCCTCGTGATCCAAAGAAGATGCCGCCACTGGAAAACTGACGCTACCCAACACAGTTTATAAGAGGGATGGGGATGTGAAATCAAATCTTGACATTTATTACCTTTTCATTTTGATATGAAGCGACTGAGAATTGAAAATGCATTTCATTTTAACAGATGATTAAATACTAAATGTTTATCTATGTGCTTTACACTATGATTTAAACATCAATTTGCTGCAGATCCAAGTATTCAGTTTTTTGTTCAGTTACCCATTGAATGAGGCCATGACCACAATTGTAAGTACTTCCTGACAAGATTAAGTAATTGCAATGTTGATACAGATAACGTAAGGTACAAATATCTATTCAAGTACATGGTAAAAAAAAATAATTATGCTGAATTTTGAAGACAAAGTAGGAAAGTATTAAACTGAGAAAACAAATTTAAATTAGTTGTACTTATTACCCTTGGAAGTAAAAAAGTGTTTTTCTGCTTAAGAATAATTTATGGAAGACCCCTAAGGAATTGAGTGCACATTTTGTTGCATACATTGAACAGTTTTTCAGCTGTAGGTCTCTCATTGAGCTGAAGCACTGACCAAATCTATACCAAGCTAGTTATACCTAAATAACAAGAGAATAACCACCTCTAGATCACAACAGCCTCTGGAGGAACATGATATTGTCCCCTAAATGTCACTTTCTGATTCTTATGCACTACTATTGTTCTTTGTTCACAAAACCACGATGGAAACTTATCACAATTAGTCAGAAGGAAAACAGTCACAGGTATATTCTCAACTGGTATAAGTCACCACACTGTTAATATGTTCAAAAATGCTACAGCAATTAATAGCAGGACCACATGAAGCCTTTGAAGTGCAAGCTTAACCAGAAAAGGTTATAAGCATTGTTCGGGACACAGAAAAGAAAGATCAGATGAAAATTATGTGGTTTAACTGCAGTACAGCTTTATTTATATAATGCAAAATATCAAGTTACTTCAGTGACAAGTGTCACAAGTCCATCCTTAAACAAGCAAGCGTGGGTCCTGTGCCTTGCTGCACCTCCACAGCAGGTTCCCAGTCCACCACTGAGACTGAGACCTTATCACTCTTCCCTTGTCTGGCCTGGGGAAGTGCAGCAGTTTTTCCGTTGCTGTACAAGACAATTTGCAATCTCAAACCAATTCTCCATTTTCTTTATAGGACACATTCCCCTCAGACCTTAAGATTTATCAGAAAACTTGTCCAGCAGTGAACTAATACTGGCATTGAACATTTCCACTATCAAAAGTTAGAGGTTATTAGAGGTAATTAGAGGTTTCTCCATCAACAAAAATGTGGCCTTTTCTGCCACTCCCCCAGAAATACAGCCAATATCCACTGGCCACTCACACAGCTAAAAAAGATGGTTGATTATCTGCACACAGTCTCTCCAAGTTTATCCTCATTTCTCAGCATTTGTTCAGTAACTCTCCAATAAAGTTAATCCTGCTCTGTGTTCAGATTGCAATCCCAGTTCTGGTGTCCAACCTTACCTCCCACTCAACTGCACCTGTTATGGATTTTTCTAGAGCTTAGGAAAAAAAGTTATTTCCTCTATTTTTTGTTTGTAAGCTGTTTGTAGTAAAAACTATAACCTAGCTGCTAGAAAAGTGAAAAATGCAAAACATAATTCTCATAGGTGCTGCCAATAAACTCAGTATGAAATTAAAATAATCATGTGTAATACAAATATGCTAACATGCCTTAAACCCCAGACTTCTTGAGTAGTTCCTTATCTCTGTCTTCATTTCATGACAGACTTCTAGCATGCAGACTGGGACTGCACTTTGTTCCATTTACAGGCAGTTCTAATGAAGTCAACAGCTTCACCCACATCTACCCTCACAACCAATAGCCACTATCAAGGCAATTTCTCTCCAGATGGACAGCAGACCACCTGTAGCAATATGTGGTAATGATATACCATCACCAACTTTATCACTACCACACATCTAAGTTTCCATGAAAATAGTCTATCCCTGCACACCTTTCCCAAAGCCACATTTACCTCCATCCCACTTCCCTATAATCTGTGTGAAAATATCACTACATGGGAGTCTGCACCTTCATGAAACCGAAATCCAGAAAATATTCACTATGAAAGAAAGCAACTATGAAGCAGTTGTTGCCATTTCTATAAAACTGCCCCCATACTAATTAATCTAAGGAATAGCCTCAAATTTCTTTTAGCTCTCTCTTAAAACTGCCTGTAGGACAAGAGCACATCTTCTGATAGACACTTAATCACTACATTTTGCTGGGACCATGATCAGCAATTTGCTGAGCTCTGCTCAGTTCTCCACATCTCACACAAGATCTGGAGCACTGGACCATGTCTCTGCTTCTTCCTGCTACAGCCTTTGCCCAGATCACACTGCCGTGCCTCTAACACAATTCCAATAGCACACAGCTCAGCTTCCTTGATATCAGAGTAGTGCCTCACACCCAAATGCAGCTGTGGGCTCCTTCCTGCACAGATATATTGCAGGAATGCCTATCACTACTCAAAGAAGGCATTCAGCATACCATTAGCTGCCTCTAGACAAAAAGAGCCTGTAGTGCTTCCTCTGCTGTAATCTTCTCCCCAGAAAGCTCCTTCCCAGATTTGCCACAGGGTACTAGGACAATGGCAAAGCACAAGCTGGTCATAAATCCGAGTGGTCCTAACCCTCTGTCAGCCTAAACCAATTCACTTCTGCTCTCAACAAAGCCACCACGGTTACTAAGGGCTGCCCTGCAGTTGGTATTGTTGTTTAGAAGAATCAATGCATTGGAGAAGGCATCAACAGCGTTCAAAGTTTGGACAGGGACCACATAAGGTCAAATGGGTTTCTTTTTGCAAAATAATCTTGGACCAAGCCTTAGTCTGGAACAGGGATCATCATCACAAATCAATAATTAGCATCTGGAACTTCATTAACCTAATCTAAGAACACACTCTAGATGTAACAAGTAACCATCTGAAGCCACAGCACTTTAAGCATATACTTAAATCCAACTCCTACTTGTTAGTGTGATCAAGTAAGCCTTTTGATAGCAATGTAATGCTGCCAAACACCTACAGCAGTAGGAATGGGGAGGATCAGCTCTTGAACCACCTTATTCATGGACCAACAAAACTAAAATCAATGCAAGATGTAAACCTTCTTGTGTTTCATGCTACCATCATCTTTTAAAGCACCAGCTGGAAACATTTTTACAAGTAACAAGTGCTTAAAGTGCAACAATACATAACCACTAAAAGTATTGCATAAATAAACCAAAATGTATTTATATAGGCTCCAAGACTGTGCCAGTGGTAATGCCAGGTACAGCACAGCAGAAAAGTACAGCACAGGATCAATCCCAAGCTAAGCAGACAGCAGTCAAATCCTCATATTTCCATAGTTTAAAAGCTGGTTCTGTCAAACAGCGCTCTCTTAACATCATATTCGATGTTCAAAATGAAGCTGTTCTAACTCAAAAGTGGGTTGACTTTCTGTAACATAAATCTTTTGTTAATGTTCATATAAATCAAGTACAGCTGAACAGATCCTTAAAGGATATGACCAAAAATTAATTTGCCACATTAGCTTCAGGTTAACAAATTCTTCTGCTTGGAGACAGCCATACATTACCTAATGCATTTTAAGGTTCTTTGCAGCATGGTGCTGTTCCTGAGTTTTGGAAAAAAACCTGTTGTGGCCTGAAAACTTTTGCTCAGAAAAAGCTGAGCTCAGCAGCTCTACTGTAAATAGGTGTTCAAACATAGTGCTTTTCTTCAATAATTTTCTAAATATCTGAAAGAAGTGAAACATGTTTATAAGGTCTTCAAAAGCAGAATGTTTGTTAAGTATGCTACCTCTGCATAGGCCACATATCTATATCCTTACAGAATGTATAAGACGCACATTTTTAAATTGCAAGTGCATAATACACAGTATTTTAGCTATATCACATAAACCAGTATACTCAAAGATTCTCTCCTTTCATCCTCCTTCATCCCCTTTCATCCATTGGGACATCCAAATCATCAGAATCGTGGAGTTTTTGTTTCAATATTTAAAGTAATTTAAAAGACATCCCACAATCACAATTCAGCACCATCTCACTATCTATAAAGCAGAAAATTCATACAAAAAAAAAAAAGGGAGAAACAGCACTTCTTGAGCAGCCACCACCATTTTTTACCTGATAACAACTCACTTTTGTATTCTTTGTTCAAAGCTTTTTTGTGTATTGACATAGTGTCTCCTACAGTTCTATACACAAGCATAAGTCATTTGTGGACAGAAGTTGTTTCCTTTGATGAAAATAGAGAACACTGGATTTGAGTGTTCTAATTTTTTACCACTGGTCCAAAAACAGTATATAATGTCTCTACTACACCAAAAAGTGAAGACAGTGCAGTTAAGCTTTCCAGTGTAAGACCTGCACTGCTCTAATCCTCAGATGAAATTTAGAAAGCAGTAATCTTAAATTAAGATCAAAAGGACAAGGAGTTCACTGATAATCACTAAACCTGTAGTAAACTTTAATGTTCCTTAACTTGATGGTCATTACTTATTTATTTACTTCTTTATTTGGACATATGCCAAGAGAAAGGGTAGGGATATGTACAGAAGAACACAAAAAAAGTTTATTTACAAGTACTAACTTTCCTTTTTTATTAAATGTTAATCCTGGCATTAGAATTTCCAGAGCACTTCTCAGTCACAGTACTACTGTCTCCAAGTATTCAATGCCGAATCTGCAGTGTTTTAAAAGATGTGACATATGGAAAACAGAGTTTCAGGTTTTTTCCAGTAAAAATTCCTTTTCAGATAATTAATTTTTTCAATGAAATCATGGATACAATGAAGCAAAATCATTTTAATGAGCTCCTTAAATAGCCTGCACAAAACTGTGTGTTAACAGATCATCTCAACATACGACCTTTGTGTCAAATAAGCATCTTCTCAGGGGCACGACATCCTTCCTAAATCAGATCATATGTCTGTCTTACAGCCTTACAAAGTTACCTCAGTTTCTTCAGAAAGATTAATCCAAACCAACAGTCTCCTCAATAATGGAATACAGGAGACAATACAGTTGTCAATTCAAATGGAACAAAGATCACCTTTTTTTGAGGAGAATTTGATGATACCCGTTACAAACATTTGTTTTCCCTTGAAGCTCAGAAATGCTGGAACTTCAAGCTTTGCTGTTCTTCACATAATGCCACCACTTTCCCAGGACAGCAAAATCTGCACAGGAGACTTCCAAATAAGCTGCAGACTTCCAAGACTAAAGACTTTGAAACTTCCACACAGACTATCCAGAACAGTTCAAGTGACAAAATAAAAAGCCTCCTGATAATCATCCCCTGTGTATCACTGAAAACGGGGAGTTATCTTCACCCATTAATTTAATTTTCTCACAGCCACCAGAAAAAACTGTAACAGCATCACAGGGAAATGCACCTGCAATACTACACACATCCCACTTGCTTCTGCTTCCGAACCACTCAGAGTCCTTCCAGGTGAGCAGATATTGGCAACACAAAGGCTCCCTAATTCATCACTCACTCATTTCAGAAAGTGCCAAATGCTGCTCAATGAAGCAAGGACCACTGACTACATCAGCTTTAAAGAAGAAGTCAGAAAAGACACACACAGATACACACTTATTTCAAGTGCAGTCAGAATCAATAGGAATGTATATGCAAGACAGAGAATCAGAGGAAATGCACTAGTATCTTCTAAAATTTGTTATATAACCTCCAGATTTTCAATTTTTGAAAATTTAAGAAGGTCTCTATAATTTGAGTTTTAAAATCAAAGAATTCTGACTGTTTCCAGAGCAAGGCACACATGTAACAATAGCAATAAAAAAATTCAATAGAAATATCTGAGGGTACAGGAAAGACTGCATTCATATAGCACTGTGATATTTATGGATAAAAAAGCACTTCTAAGTATTTGCAAAACACTTCATTTTAGAGTTTTTATCAGATCCAGGAAAGAAATTTCCACAAAAGAAATACCATTTTCCCCATACACTAGTGAGTTCTGTGGTTTGTGGGAATCCTCCAAATGACATGCTTTCATGCAAGATACAATTCTCACCAAGTACACCAATTAAAACTAGAGAGAAGCAAAAAGCAAAATGCAATTTTAATCCCTTTTTACTGTTGGCTGTAGCACCCTCTTAAGTAAAGTGGACCACACTGGAATTCATCAGAGAAGTACACAGGCACTATTACTGACACCTGAAAAAAATGTTGGAAGTCTTAACTTTTCCTTGAACTTTGGCAGCAAAAGATAAAAGCAAGTTGTAATTGCTACTACTTGTAAATGGGCTCTTGTAAATTTTACCCTAGAAAAACCTAGTCCTAGAAGCCCTATTTTCTCCTTTAAAAACATAAAGAGTATGAATTTCCTAAAGGGCTACTCTGGTGTTTAATATTTGTGAAGACTTACTAAACTTCCATCAACCTTTGCTCAAAATTAAATCCAAAAGATATAAAAGGGGGCTTTGTTGGCCCCTTCCTTTAAACAACCATTTCATACAGAAAGCAAAAAGAGATCTCCATCATCACAGCCTGGGACACATTTGTCACCTACTACTACTGTACTGATCATCAGTTAAATTATCAGGAAAAGAGTGCATGCAATAATCAGTTTTTATTTATGGACATGCTTCTCACTCTTGTGCACCCTCTTTTCCTTCCTAGGGCCCCTTCAAGAAGCTCAGCTGAAAAGAGCTGCTTAGTTAACAAAGTTAACAAAGTTTCCAAAAATACAAAGTGCTTCTAAAGAAAAGGAGACGTTTATAAAAATAAAAGCATTCTGATGACCCCTGGTGGCCACTTCATACAAGGAAGTAATTGCATTCCATCTGAGAAAAGCAGATCAAGCAGAAAAGTGTTACATGTTCTATTGGTAGGGATATCTACAGAAAGGACAGCTGATATTATTCAATTAGAATATTTACTAGAATGTACATATTTATATGTCTGTCTATGTCAAATTACTATATTACATAGACATACAGACATACTCAAAAAATTAACTATTAGAAATGAAACCTGTTTTTCTCTTCAATGAAATAGAAGTGAGCACACTGGAAGTATTTCAGCTCAATCCTACAAGACATACAAAATGGACTTTTTACAGTTTTGATTTTCCAGATGAGTTGCTCACATAAAGCAGAGGGTGTTGGGGAGAAGCACGGTGGAAGCAGGGAGCTGTCTCACACAGGGTGCACTCAGAAGGGCTCTGTGTAACAGGTGATGTCCCAAATCCCTCCAGCAAAGACAGCTCTCAAGCACAATTTAGCAAAGCAAACAAACCAGCCCTTCCTTCTTTCTATTTATATATTTATATTGGACTTCTACCAAAAAGAAATTAATATCCATCATTAGGAATCCGTATAAAAAGGTGATAGCTGTACACAGACCTCAGCTATGGAGAGGGTAAACCCTTAACATGCAGAGGAAAAGCTGCATGACAAATCACACCTTTTCTCCTTAATGCTTTCCTGTAATACAATGCAAGCAATCACAACAGTGCTGCCATGTCCTCTGCAACACAGAGAGGGATTTTTTTTCCTCAATAACTTAGATTATTAAGACTGACTTAAATCATGCACAGCTTTGCAAAGCCTGGCTTCCTCCAGAAGTAGCTGTTACCTGCGTTCAGGTGAACAAGCCCCTGCTTCAGCTATAGTCACTACAGACCTTTAATGCTACGTAGTTCTGTACTCAGAACAGTTCAGGGGTTACAACTGACCTTTAATTTCCATCTGTGACACATCTGTCTGTGTCAAGAGATAGAAACCAATATAAGACAGCAATTGGACAGCATACCAGTGTGACAGTGGCAATATAAGTCCAAGCACTGGTAATATGGGATGATGCAAAAATTATTCATGACTTCTGTGGTGCCTGTGACAACAGTCAAAGGATACTACAATGGCATACCATGAAGCCTTTCCCTTCACCCTCAAGCCCTTCACTAGAACTAAGCCATGTACCTACAAAAGCCTCCTTCACTTCAGCTGAGGACCAAAAAGAGGCTGAAGGCCAAGGAGGCTCCCAGTTCTCTGCAGCAAAACACTTGCTCAGCAGGTGGAGAGTAAAAGTGAATGAGGGAGAAGGCACTGCTATTCCAGAGAGAGGCCAGAGGATGCCAGAGCAGCTTCCACCTCCTATTGCAGCCCATATGATGAAACCACATTTCCCTGAATGGGTCCTAGGCAGATAGAATCGAAGGAGGGAAGGAACTGAAGACAAGGAACAGCCTCTTGCTGATAAATATCTGATATCTGATAAATATCTGATAATTATGCTGATAACATAACTTATAAAATGAAGGTTTCAAATGCTGCTGCTCATTAACAGTATCCATTTCCCTCCATGTCTATTTGTTTCAATACAACAAATTTGGTGCTTACCTAAATAAGTGCCTGAAACTCAGCTCTCTTCCAGAACTAGCAATATGCCTAATATGCACAGTGGTAGCACAATTTGTGTGAGGCACACATGTGTAACTGCATTAACAAACAAGGAATCACCTGACAATTAACATTTTCATCTCTCCTGCAGCAGTGGTGCATGGGGTGTAGCAACAGGGAACAGTTGCACTGGGGACCACTTCCCTAATACCTGCAAAAAATATGAAGAAGCTTCCCTCTACTCAACGAGCTGCATCTTACTGGGTATCTTAAGCTTGCAAAACCCTTTCCCTGTTTTAAAGCACACTGCTTAATAGCTACACAAGACTGCAAAGCATTTCTGTCTGCTGTTGGTTGATGAAGGAGGTACAACTGACACCGAAGAAGGCTTCAAGCATCAGCACCTTGTTATCTAAAAGTCTCTCATACCTTTTCTATGTAGCCCTCCATGGGCAGCTCCACAAAGCTCTGGCTCTTTCTCTCCTTCTCTCTTCCCTCTGCAGTTCCACTTCTCTCCTTCCTGTCCCTAGCACAGCCACCAAACACTGTCTATCCCTTCCTTGTACAACATCTTACCCTTTCTGTCCCTTGCACGACCTCCTGTCTCTTCCTCCTCACAGCACAGCCAGCAGACTCCAACTGATGACTCCACCATCAAACTCACTCTTTTATCACACCCATAGCTGTGAGGGGAAGGCTATTCTCACTCTTTGGTAATTAACACCACTACAATATATCAGGGGCAAGATTGCTTTCAGCACTATCTCTACCTGTCCTCCCACAGTGGGTTTATCAAATTGAACTCCAATCTCCAGTCAGCACAAAAATACCAAACAGCTCCCTGAGAAATATCAGCAATGGAGCCCAAGGTGTGGGGAGTCTCTCTCCCACCAGAGCCCAGCAGCTACAGAGTCACTGCCAACCCCAGCATCATCTGGCGTGATCAAGGTGGCACCACAGCCCTCCTCTTCCGCAGACTAGGAAGATGTGCCTGGTAAACCTGGTGGCCCCAGGCATGGCCTTCTGCTCCCCAAGGCCCTCCTGGGCAGGGAGTGAAGATCCTGCTGGACCCTGCCCAGACACAGTTCCTGGCCATCACAGGAGGTCACAGAAGGACCATGCAGTGCTTGCCTGGGCAAGGGGGCATTGGGGCAGAACTGCAACGTGGTTGCAAAGACTCCCTATTCCCTCAGAGAATCACTCTTTCTCTCAGGGATGCTTTAGGAGAGTGTTATTACAAAAATTACTACTAATTCCCTGAAAAACACCAAGCTGAAATCAATCCCACAAACTTTCCCAAGATCAATAGGTTTTAATGAACACAGAAAACATACACAGTAGCAACCACGGGCAAGTACCCGGAGACCAAGCTAGAGTAATAAATTGCACCTGCTCCAACACTTTCCCAGCAGGAAAAAATTGACATATCACTAAGCAGGCTGTTGCACAGCTCAAACACCCACAGGATCTGAGGGACCACAAGATGGGTGACCTGCATGGTGACTTATCACAGCAAAGCACGGCCAGGACACAATGCCAGATCTGCCCCCACAGAAGGGCTGGGTTTTGGCAGCTCTCACTTGACGGAGCAGCACAGACCACAGAGTCAGTCCCTCTGACTGAGAAATGTGGGCACAGAAAGCAATTGCAGGTCCAAGGGGCTACTTCCTACAGTAAAGGGTCCTGGAACAGCCTGTTTATCTCTCAGAGGGTAAAAAGAATATTCAGTCATCTGTTTCAGTCATCAACGGTTATTTTCCTAGTATTCACTCTGGGAAAAAATTTAATAAGTTAACTCTTTTCCTAGCTGTTATCATCAATGGAAAAGAGACAAGTGTAAAATTAAACCTTACAGTTAACAGAGCAAAAATGCTGGTTTATGTTTTTAACAGTGAAACCTAACATTAAGTGTGCTGTTCCATCATGAATTTTCCAGAAGACTTGAGCATCACATCCTATTTTTTCCCATGAGCTATGATTCAGACTTTCACTTTCTGGTAAATTCCCTGAGTATTTGATAATCAAATGCAACTTCTGTTTTGTCAGCTAAGCAGCCTTCCTCATTCTAAAACACCAAACTCTTTTTTACATGAAACAAGAATGGAATTTGCTTCTAATAGTGACCGTGCAATTCCATTTTACAATTTAAAGTACAATTCCATTCTACAAGTTAAATTTTGGAGCAAATGCGCCACTTTTCCAGGATTTAATATTTGATATTATTTCCATATACTAAACAATTCAGAAGATTTCACTGGTTGAACTCCTGTCCCAGCACAAACCATAGCAATGTAAATATGCAAAGGATCTTATTACAACCATTGCACTTCTCTCATCAATCTCATTCTTACTACTGTGTTAAAGACATCTAAGTATTTTTAGGTGCATGTACAATGCAAAAAATAAATTATATCCCTTGTAATGAATCCCTCACAAAATTCTCCCTCTCCCCAAATCATAGAATTGTTTAGGTTGGGAAAGACTGTGTTCATCGAGTTGAACTGTTAACCAGCACCACCAAGGTCACCACTAAAAACCATGTCAAGTGCCACATCCACATGTCTTTTAAATACCTCCAGGGATGCTAAACTCCACCACTTCCATAGGAAGCCTGTTTCAGGGCTTGACAACCCTTTCAGTAAAGGAATTTTTTGTAAAAAAAAATCCAATCTCGACCTCCCCCAGTGCAACCTGAGGCCATTTCCACTTGTCCTGTCACTTGGGACAAGAGACCAACCCCCACCTGGCCACAACTTCCTTTCAGGTACTTGTAGAGTGTGATAAGGTCTCCCCTGAGCCTCCTTTTCTCAGGCTACACAGCCCCAGCTCCTCATAAGGCTTGTGCTCCAGATCCTTCACCAGCTCCATTGTCCTTCTCTGGACACAGCACCTCAATGTCTTTGTTGATGTGAGTGGACCAAACCTGAACACAGGATTCAAGGTGCAGCCACAGCAGTGCCGAGTTCAGGGGGGCAATCCCTGCCCTGCTCCTGCTGGCCACATTATTCCCCATACAGGTCAGGTCACCACTGGCCTCCTTGGCACCTGGCACTCACTGTCTCATGTTCAGCCACTGTCAATCAGCACTCCCAGGCCCTTTTCCACCAGCAGTTTCCAGCCACTCTGCCCCCAGCCTGTAGCTCTGCCTGGGATTGCGACCCAAGGGCAGGACCCAGCACTTGCCCCTGTTGAACCTCACACCAACCCATTGATCCAGCCTGTCCAGATCCCTCTGTGGAGCCTTCCAACACTCCTGCCCAACTTGGTGTTGTCTGCAAAATGACTGAGAGTGCACTTGATCCTCTTGTCCAGATCATTGATAAAGATATTAAACAGAACTGGCCCCACTACTGAGCCCTGGGAACACCACTCGTGACCAGCAATCAGCTGGATGTAATTCCATCCACCACCACTCTTTGGGCCCTGCTGTCGAGCCAGCTTTTTACCCAAGCATCCTCATGACCCTTACCTGTGTTTTAAATTACTCAAATACCTATTAATATCTAAATTCAACTGAATTCACTGGGAATAGGCCATTTGAAAATCAGGATATTTAGGTGCTTAGAAAGAATTTGTAAAGTAATGCCATATATCCAGATTTCACTATTTTATCTAAAAAAGTTGTTATTCAGAATTAAAGTGAAATAAGCTCACTTCTTTTTAATTAAAATTAGTTTACATTCTGAAAACTCAACAATTAACAATGTTTAGTTACATTAATAACTTACTCTCCAGAATGCTTCAAAAGAAAAATTAAATTAGATTAAATTACTTTTAATAACGTGTAGATTTTAAAAGTGCCCAGTTATGAATGAAAGGACTACAGAATAAAGGTAGCAAATGCACACATTCAATGCTATTAAAAGGCAGACACATGAGATCTCATGTATCTTGTGCCATTTGTAAAAAGGTTGTTTTATTATCAGTGTAACTAATCACAATGAAGACATCTCTTACAATCAAAGACATTATAATGAATTTTCTTTACAGCTACAGAGAAATGGGATTTGCTGTTCCATATCAAACTAGAACAGGCTGTATAAATTCTTCTTCATATTTATTATTAAATGTAACTTTTATCTATAAAATCAGCCATGAAATATTAAAAACTGAAACAACAGAATTTATATCCTTTACTTAATTTAGTTTAAACGGTCTATTCACTAAAGAGAGAGGAAAAAAGGTTACATATGTATTATAATGTGCCCTCCCCTCTCCCCCATAAGCATTTCCATTATAAACCACCTAGTTTCTGGAATTTATAACTCAGCTGTAAAAATTCACTTCATATGTAAAAGTTGGTATACTTTTTCTTTTACTTTTCCTTTACAAATTTAAAAAAAAAAAAATCTGTTTCAGGAGGAAGGCAAGAAAGAATGTGAGCGGAGAGAAGGGGAAAAGCAATTAGATTAAGAATTTTAACCCTTGGCCAGTTCAATCAGTTGCTATGAGCTATCTGTTGTAATTCAGGCCCATCTTCCCACCCCATCCCCTGAAGAACCATTGGGAGATGGTCAGCTGGCTGCACCAGAGCCCCTTGACAGATGGGAGCCAGGTACTGGCCTCCAGCTGCTGCTGACCTGCCAGGTTCAGACTATCTTATCCTGCTGCTATTTCCCGAAGTACAACTGGGAACTGGACAAATGGAAAATAAGTGAGAATAGCAAAGAGCATTAAAAATACCTGCGTCAGAGAAGAGACAAGACAAAACATATCAGCACATCTTAAAATGACAAATAGACAAAACAGCCTGTAAAAAAAAGATTCTCACAATAAAAAGATAAAAGACTTGAGAATTCAAGAACTGGAGATCGGACAACATACAGTGCAATGAAAACTGAATAGAAAAATAAGGGCAGATAAAACCAATCAGAAGTTCACAGAAGGATTAAAAGGGTCTTATTTAAGACAGCATGGAAAACAATTCATACATAAGATAGCAGATTCCAAAATGAAGCATGAAATAATGCAACAAAAGACAAGCAACCTATGACCATAAGGTGCAAGCTACAACTTACACTATTTCCTGCTAGCAATATCTTACTTTTAGCCTTTTTTCCCAGAGCACAGCAGAAAAATCTACCTTTCTTTTCCCATTTTAGAGTCTGAAAGGAATAGAAAGGAGCAGCAAAGGAGTAAAATCTTGCATTGGTTGTTATAGTGCAGCTGAGCTGGATGAGCTGGCAGAAGCAACAACCAAGCTACACCAGGTAGATGCCTGCAGACACTGTCTCAGGGGCACCTGGGAACCTGGCAAAAACGTGAAGTCCAGAGATGCTCCCGTGTGCCCCAGGAGATGCTACACTCTTGCTTAGAGGAAACCACCAAGGTCATGTGCTCAAACATAGGCTTTATTTAGTCTTTAGCTAAGTTTATTCATCAGAAAAGTCTCTTCCTTGGCAATTCTTTGACTACAGCCCATGAGGACTATATCCATATATTGCAACCAATTCCCAAAGTAAAAATAAGTAATGTTTATAAATTCATTGGTTCTCTACCGTGATCCAGGCTTGAAGGTAGTCACAGTTTTTAAAAACAACCTTCACAGGAAGATCTTTTGGTGGACTAGATTAATCTGGCTTACAGGGACAGGCAGAGGATATTTCCAAAATATGCATAAAAAACCAAACACAGTAGAAGATATTACCTACACAACCTCCTGCCACACACTCATGAAAGGTACATGAGCAAAAAGAACTACAAAATATGAATTTTAAGGATCTATAAGACATTGATATCATTATTTTGATACAGCTTGATTTGCAATAGAGACAAACAATGAGGAACAACAGAAAGAAGGAGAAGATTGGTGCTCTAAGGCAAACGTATCCTTAAAACAACCAGACTCAAAAAGCAAAGGCTGCAAATGTAAAATCAGTTACCAGTTTATGCAATTTATGCCAGATCACCAACAGGAAAAAAAGAAGAAGAGAAAGGAAAGGCTGAACCAAGCAGCAAGCATCCTCTAAGGGATCAGATGGTCCCATGACACAAAAATCTGCATTGGATTCCCAAAATTCAACAGTCCAAAATCATTCATGTCTGTATCTACCTGGTATGTTAGCTACTACTGTACTGCTCAATGTCAAGATTTAAATTGTCTGGATCAGAAAGCGAGACCTGGAGTTTTACATACTGATATCTCACATGCGATTCAGAGAGGGAAGGAAAAAATCCAGTAACTTCTCAAGCAGCATGAGACAGCCCCTAAGCTAGAGAAAAACAGCGAGCATGGGTCCTACACCCGGAAAACAAGAGCTGCTAAATCTGGCAACCTGGAAAAAAGACACTGACTCTGCAGAGCTGCGACCACATAATTTACTACTCACAAGCCTGAGAAGTCTCATTCTCATACCCAGGGCACACCTGCAGTGCAAGCACCCTGAAGGCAGGCACCCAAGCAAAGCCTCCTACTCCTCCAAACCTACAGCAGCTGCTCCATAACTTGGTGTCCACCAGTCCCAAAAACAGAGCCTGTTCAGGCCTGCACGCCTCATGCAGGGACTAGGCATCTTTTATGAAGAGTCACTAAAATCCATATTCACTATAGGAATAGTTTTATACTTCATGTCAAAAAATGCAGACTATGAGATTATTTCATTTGAATTCACTGTATTTATTAGAATTTATGACCAAAATGTATGTAGTTCTGAGTTTCATGCCTAGGATGTTTTGATCTTAGAAGAGTTCTTTCCCAGGCGTTCTTCTGGTAAACAGAAGAACAATGTTTTGTAAATATAAGGATGTTTACATTCTTTCTTATAGGAGGGACCTTCTTCTGATGTCCCTCTGGGATGACCAATTGATTGAAAAGTTTACCTTTGTGTTACCAATCAAATTGGCCTGACATTCTGTATAAAAGAGAGGTCATCCCACAACTGAGAACCCACTGACCACTTTCGAAAGAGCCTGCGTCTGTTCTGTTCGATGTCTCTTGTGACAAATGTATTCTTTACAAAAATATGTATTGAACAAACATGAGAAAACATTTATTAATTGTTCTACGCGGCAGCTCTTATTTAGTGGAAGGTTACCAAAAAATCATTAGGAATGCTTTCAAGAACTATTCAAACAAACATTTCTAGATGCAAAACCTCAACAATGTGGTTTTTAAGAATAAGGCATATTTTACAAAGTACTGGAATTTGGGGGCATACTAGTCCTCAAAATGTGCCCTTAAATTATCCCTATTTGGAATTACTGGCATGACTGTATTAGCCACACATTTTAACATGCTTTATCCAGTCAGCTCCATAAATCATTAAAAAAATATACACAACTGAGCTTCAGTTTGACCTGCAGTGACTCCTATATGTACTCTCAAAATTAACACAAGCACTGAATGCTACTAATCTTCAACTTGTAATAACTGATCAAAGAATACTGCCCTGTAATTCACAAGCTAAAATCATAGCGCTGAACTGTGCATTTTCAAACAAGTGGTTTATAGCTCTAGATTTAAAATGCAAAGTTTCCATTATATTTAATAATTAAAATGCATGCTGTGTTATGGTTACATTTGGTGACTGGATTAGTAGTACCCCAACTGAGTTAAACAATGCCTTTTTCCTATTAGAGCTCATATTACCATATTGTCTATTTGTTTAAGAAAAGGAAGAAAAAAAGCACAGCAAGGAGGAAGGAATAAAAAAGAAATATGAATATCAAACATACTGAAAGACAGTGAGGACCAACACAGAAAGAAGACCTGGTATCAGCAAAATATATGCTAGCTGAAAGCAGAAAAGCTGAAATATCTGTGCATTTAAATTTTGAAAACTTTTAATAAAAAGAATATTCTCCCTTTGTCAATATGGGTTCTCATTCAAAGTAAAGGGAATAAAGCTTGGTTTGTTTACCGAGATGCAGTTGCTACAAACTGAGGGAACACAGACATCACTGTCAAAGACCAGACTCTTTCAGGCTGTCAACTTCTTAATCAGGGTCTGACTTCACTGGAAAGTGTGAAATTATGTAATTATTTATGCTTTGCAATTCTGACAGTTTAAACAAACCCAGCACTATGAACATCATCTTCTATAACGCAAAATTCCTACCGCAATTTTGTTTTAGGGAATATACTTTTTTTCCCTGTGCTTTCTAGGTAGTTTATTCAAACAAAATTTAAATATTATGTGAAGTATTTCTTTTCTCTCAAAACAGATGCCATAGAGCTTCGAAACATAACTTACAAGGATGAAAAATAATTGAAAAAATAAAGTAATAATTAAATCATGGCCCCAGTGACATTAACTGAGGTTTTCTCAGCACTGTCACTTACACTGCCACCCAAAACTCTCTAATGGCAAGACTAACGATCTTTGAGGACTTAAAACAAATGTATAAATAAAATATCGGTTGACCCCATAAAAAGACATACACCTCACATTCCTGCACTTCCATGCAACGCTTAAGTAAGTATAAACTTCAGAGATTTTGTTTTCATTTCAAGTATATTTTAATTATCTTGGAACCAGCAGGAGATACAAAGACAAGTTTGTGCACCTGAAAGCTCACCTACTTCTCCCTCTATCGTAGCTGGCGTAAAATATTGCCTCTGCCTGTAAGTCATCTCCTCAGAAACCCATCCCCTTATAAATACCCTAAGCATACAAAATACAAAGCTATGCATTCTCTGAAATAAAAATTTATTTAACACTCTCCCCCCAATACACTTCACTGAAATCAGCAACATCTAAATCCATAGTGATGTGAATGAAGAAAAAGAGAAAGCATTCCTGCAAGTCAACCTCCACCAGCAAAGTTCAGCATGTTATGTTATTTACCTGGAAAAGAAAACTGAATAGCCTGACCAGAGCTAGCAAAATGCATTGTCAGGTTTTCACTTGTCCTCTCCAAACAACACCTTCTGCACCCACGACCTTGTGCCCAGGAAGGATTCTTGGGGTCTGACAGAAGGAGCTCCTTGTATCTCATCAGATGTGTGCTCCAGAGCGGATGAAGGTCAACGCCAGACCTTTGTCAACTTTCTCTTCAGTCTCTTTCTCCCCTTCCCTCCTCAGGTTGCCATCCCTGTTGCAGACTCCTTGGGTGACACAAAGGAAAGGAGACAGGAAACAAAGCCTATATACAACCCTCTGCAGATATCTGAGGCACTCACAAAGAAGTCAAAGCAATACTTGTCAAGAATTTCTGAGCCACCTAGATTTAGAATGGCACACAAAATCACAAGTCTGCATTTTTGACACTTAAAGTCTAGTGAGAGACAACTAAAGAAAAAAAAGAGTAGTTTTTTTCATAATGTATCTGCCAAGTTCCCAATACCAACAAGTAATAACACTGTATTATAAAACCTCTGTTTAAGAACCAACCTGTTTTTTAAGGTAGGATTTTGACAAAAAAACAAATCCAATTTTTTTTCTTCGGTTTTGTATGCAAAAATTATCAAATGAAGGAGAGCTTGGGTCAGGTTCTGATTTTGATCATTCTGACACAAATTGAAAAAATTCTGTTAAACTAAATGGAAATAGTCCCATTTACAGTCAAGTAAATAACATCAAATTCTAGTTCCAGGTTTTCTTTCCTTCCTGATTAAATTACAATAATGTACACTCAAAACAAGGCAACTACGCTATCCCTGCTGTTTTTTCTAGAAGAATAACTTATCTGTTATAAAAAATACTACCAGGACATAAACATGAAGTCATAAGGGTTCTTCACAAGTCCGCCATCTATCTCAAGCCTTATAACAAAGAGGCTTTTAGCAGTATCACAGTATATGGACACCAACTTATCATCCTAAATGTAGGGCAGAAGTCAACCTGCTTCTGTGAGGACCTGTAGGCCATAGTTTGTCCCTAAAATACTTTTTATTAACCTGCTATGTATATGAGATAGCAGAAACCACAACACTATATTCTTACATGGAATATACCAGAAAAAGGCTGAACAACTAAATACGGCATCTTCACATTCTTGGTAAAAGGTTTGACATAGTATTCATCGCCATATTATTCCTAATTAGCAGTTTAAGCTTGTTAACAAGAACAGTTCATTTAAGGTAAACAGGAATTATCTTTCCATTGTATAGGTAAGACTTGTAAATAGGACAGCTGATAAATTCTAAGATGAGAGCAACTAGGAAACTATTCATTAAGGCTTGGGTTATAAATTCAAAACATGAAGCATAACACGCTTAAAGAAGAAGGTTTTATTTTTAAAAGCATTCATTAGGCTCTCATCTTCAAGACTCAGACTTGTAAATAATTTAAAATGAAAATGGGAACAACAGGCAGAAAAAAAAAAACAAATGCAATTCAAATCAGTCCATTGTTGTACCAATAAAACTCAGAACAACAGAAACTAAGTTAGCAGATTTTGAAGACAACATCCAGAAAATATCTTTATGTACTGTATCTTTGACCTTATAGGTTGTGCTAGCACTGGCTCCGATCCAAAAAAAAATTACCTCTGACTTGTAACAGCCAGGCTTTGCCCAGTAAAGGATACACACGCTGAATTAGTAATTTTTGGTATTCATTGCACTTTATTCTAGAGATGCCAATGCAAACAAAAAAAACAAGCTGCAGGTTTTCATTCTGACTTGCATATCCTATTAACAATTTATATGACACAACGCAAGAACTTCCCTTTAAAGATTAAGGTAAACCTCAGTTTGCCTCACAAGGGGAGCATGGAAAGAAACAGCTTTTATTTCACTGGCATAGAAAATGGGAAGTGAAGACGACAAAAGAAACAAACAAGAAACCAAAACACAAGGATTACTGCTGTCCTCACTATGCATTCAGTGCTCCAAATCCAATGTTGATACATCCCTGAAGAAAGTGTTACACACCAAGGAACCAGGAGAGTGCAACATTTTGCCTTCACTGAATGCACAGAGTTTGTTATCCTTTTCTCGAGGATTTGGAACAATGCAACTTAAATATTCAATGTCACTGAAACATTCATTGGAAGACAAGCATGCAACAGGATTTTTTTTCTCCTTGTTAAAAGACCACATGGCATTGCAAAATGCAAAAGTGCCATACTCCTATGCCGTGGTTCTTGTGCAGAAAGATATGCATAGATGCTGGTTATCCCAGGAACGTCAAGACACGCTCCTAAGAAGATGTCCACTTACTGCTGCACCCCATGCACCGGAAACTTGACATTTGTTAGTCACGCAGGACTTCCTGCATGGCTGCAGAACACTGAGCAGGAAACATTGGCACACCTAGTGAGCTCTGGGCATGCAGCAGGATTTGACTCAGCCACAGCACACACAGCCAGCACAGGGCTTTCCAGAGGCACCAACCCTCCAGGCAGTACAAGAGCAGCAAGTCTGATGCTTCCACATGTGAACCAAGATGGAAAGGTCATCCCTGTCCATGCTTCTCCCTCCAACACAGAAGCTGGTGATGCCAACGTGCTACACACACCACCAGGACAGGTAAGGTAAGTCTCCTCCTGATTAGGAGTCCTAAAGCATGAACTATCTCATGTTCATAGCAAATGTTTCCAGCAAACATTGAAATAAATCCAATCTAACCCACTGAATGGAAACAGGTAGTGGTCACAGGCTCTTCCAGAGTAAGTCCAAACTTGAAAACCTGATTAAAGGGAGAACTCACATATATAAAGCCATACCAGAGCTCTTGAGGCCATCCAAATGGCAACACAATAATCTCTTTGATTAAATCAGAATTCTTGTAAGGACCTTCACACTTTTCAAACTTCTTGCTGGAATGTTTCCTACAAAAAAGCTTATATATCAGGTAACTGTATGGATTCCATTTAAAAATCACATGAAACAATGATTTCCATACAAAATTATGACAGTGTTACTATTCTGGTAAGTTTTGTTACCCCTTGTAATTCCATTGGATTTTAACATTTACATGTATTTTCTACGTCTTGCTACCTGTATTTTTGAGAAGAACTCTTGAAATTCCAAAGATGGGGCTAAGACAGTAAGAAACTTTTTAACTACAAGAAGACAAAGACATAACAGCTAGAAAAGCATCTATATAGGCACTTGCAGCAAAATAGTAACCTATAGAGATGTACACATTCAGATCTATACACTGAAATACTGTGCACCCTAACTTTGCACGGCTCCCCCCGGGGCGTTGCTTACACCACACACACTAACAACATGTATGTCTAGACTCAGAAAGACAGAGGCAATTAAAATTTATGCCTGTACCACTAAGGAACAAAAAACCCTAAGAACACTCACAGCCTCACTGCCCACTTAAACAAAACCCATACAGACAGTAGTTCAGTAGTAGGCCAGACTACTAGAGAAAAGGTCAGCCTGCTGTAGAACAAGCAAACAAAACAAACCTAAAAAAACCTCGCAATCAACAACTCTGCTAATACAGGACTAAAAAGCAGTCACAATCATGCAAAGCATTTTACTTTTGGAGCACCATTAGTGCCTGTTTCTAAAAGGCACTTGGGTCATTTCTTTGTAATGATGTGCATGAACCGGGTAGTATGAACTGTAATTTTCCTTCCCATACTGAGGAAAAAATATAGCTAGGTTTCTTTCTGCTATAAAGCTATAGATTGCTGACATAAGTTTGGGACGTAACTTTCTTTCATCTTCACATGTTGAAAAACTGTGATTAAGTAAAATATGAAAACTTCCACATACATTTAACATAAACACCTGCAATGGGCTACAGACTGTTCTGCTGCTGCTGACTCTTCTCTGGCAGATGGCAGAAACAGGGCTAATGGCATTCACAACTGCAGAGAGGGAAAACATGTATGATTTCCCTGTTTTAAACATACAACTCCTTTCTGCAAAGCAAAAAGTAACTTTTGGAATTTCTGCAGGTGAAAAATTGGAAATTACAGGAACATCTTTACATTTTTTACTTCACTAGTTTTATACACACGTGCTAATAAACAATCTCAGTTTATGTGTTAACACAGCCCATAATGACCAAAAAATTTTAAAAATTCCAGTTTAGAAGAAGGTATACTTAAACTTCCATACATGTTTGCATAATCATGTCCACTGCAAAAGCAAACAGACCACAGATAAAATCACTCTGACGTTACTGGAGAGATTTTGCATGAACTTTGACACCACGGACCAGGCAAGATTTAAGCAGTTTGCAATGTCAGGTCCCATGCAACCCTACTCCTAATTCATTCTCTCCAAGACATCCATGGATAACCCTATGCCTGTTAGTACTAAACATTGCACTTGCCTGAGAGATGTCGGCCAATTCTGCCGGGCAACCAGCGACAGGACAGGACAATACAAGCCTTAAGCTGCGTCAGGGGGCGTTTAGGCTGCACATGAGGAAGAGTTTCTTCACACAAAGGGTGATTAGATGTTGGAATGGACTGCCCAGGGAGATGATGGAGTCACTGTCCCCAGAGGTGTTTAAGGAAAGCCTGGACTTGGCACTTGGCAAGAACTGCTGTCACTGCTTCTGCTCCTTCCAGTCCTGCTGCACAGGAGGAGCAGTGCCTCCACGCCTTGGCTGCTGCTGGCCAGGCACCGTGTGACGCTGCTACACCTCAGGTAGTGCTGGCATCACTGGGTGGCTGTGCTGCCCCAAGGTGGCAAGGCCAACACAAAGAGCTTTCTGGGGTAGAAGAATAACCACAGATGCTCTGCTGGGCAGCTGCTGACAATCTGTCAAAGTGAAAACACCATTTCCATCTGATTCCTCACTCAACACAGAGCACAGGAGAGAGACCACTCCACCGCATGTCTGGTTTTGTGAACAGCTGAAGGAAACAGACACTGACTGCATTTGTTCAATCACATCATCCTGTCTTTTATTCCAAGCTTTCAAAAGATTACGTTGTACTACAGATATCAATCTAAAAGGTCAACTTTTTAGAACCCTTAACATGCACCATAATACCAAGGCATTAATTTCAATGAATGACCAGACCAGGTGTATCTGAAACCAATGTGTTTATTTGACTGATGGGCTCCATCCAATGAAGACTTTCTGTTTTTCCTGAGAAAGAGAGTATTTAAATGCTAAACCACATTAGGAAATTCAAACATAGGAGCCACTGAACAACTCCAGTTCAAACACATTTCATGTAGCAGTCTGACTGTAAATTCCATCTCATGCAGAAAACCCCAACACTGCACACATTCAAAAATTTTAGAAAAAAAAAACCTAGGCAAAGCCACCCCATTTTAATGTTGTGCACAATAACAAGAAAATGCTGTTCTTCACTACAAAAGGTTGGGTTTAATAGGCTACTGTGACTGACATCTCCTTCACACACATTCTATCTCCAAGTAATGTTTTTCTATAGAGACAACATAGCTTAAGCTTTAAATGCATTTTTAACACAGAAAACTCTCATGCAAATAAATTAGAAATCTTAGATGCTGTTACTATACAATAGTTCCTACAGAAGAATGATAGTAAAGGATTTAGCTCAGTTGTTTGAATTGTATTTCCCAAAATGCTAATAAAACTGACATGCTTGAACATACTGAAAAAGTCACAGTCCATCATTGTCCTGTCACATCAGTGCATTTGACTTTTTTTAAAATGTATGGATTATACAATTACTGCCAGGCTCCATATTTTATATATAAAAGCTGCAATCTGATTATATGTCCATGCTGAAATAATTTATGAAATAAGGATGGAATGATTGCAATGTTACTTCCATGATGAATCTAACTTGCTGTGAATAGTGTAGGAGATTGCAAGAGAGACCCAACTAAAGCCTGTAATTGTCTTCATCTTTCATGAAGTGGTTGGGAGTAGGGTTAGGAGTAGGGTTGCATGGGACCTGACATTGCAAACTGCTTAAATCTTGCCTGGTCCGTGGTGTCAAAGTTCATGCAAAATCTCTCCAGTAACATCAGAGTGATTTTATCTGTGGTCTGTTTGCTTTTGCAGTGGACATGATTATGCAAACATGTATGGAAGTTTAAATATAGATTCCAGCATCCAAACCTCCAGCCTCATACAAACATTTTGATTACTCATGTTCTGATATAGGAATGGAAAATGTATAGTCTTCACATGCCACACCTTTGGGTTATTAAGGAGAGAATCACAGGGAAATACATAGTATTTAAATTGTATGTTAGTCTGTTATGGGTTTTCACCACCAGAAAATCCACCACTGCCACTATTACCCTTGCACTTTGGATTTCCATTATTTACTACTCCCTAGGTATTACCATCATGCTTAGTATCATATGGATGAGCATGATCATGTGACAAAGTCAAGGTCTTACAAGTCTGCATCAGTACAACTACATAAAGAAACAAAGAGAGCACAGGACAACAGAAACAAAACCTTTAACTTTATAAATTCTAAGATCACTACTAGCTACAGCATTCAGATCACAAACGTTTTTTCCTTCCTCCAACTAACACTACATTTAATATTAACATTGTGGTTCACAGGCCACACTAGGTATTTGAAGGAGCAAATAAAAATCTTTCATAAGAACTGAAACTAAACAAGACAGAACACAGACTCATAGAAAGGCTTGGGTTGGAAGGGACCTTACAGGTCACCTAGTTCCAATACCTTCCACAAGAGCCGGTTGTTCAGAGCCCCATCCAACCTGGCCTTGGAACAATTGCAGGGATGGGGCATCCACAACCCCTCTGGGCAACCTGTGCCAGTGCCTTACTACCCTCACACTAAACATTTTTTTCTATACGAAGGACATATAGATGATAACCTATCCTTCAAAGGCCAACTAAAGCAGTTTTGGTTTTACAATCTTTTCCTACTGAAGACACACACACCCTCAGAAGTGTACTAACATTGCTGTTGTTTATGGGAACTTGCTTCCCCTGCCACAATCTGACAGGTTCCCTAAGAGTCTACTCTGACTCCCTAGATCAGACAAAACCACATTGAAAATCACAAGACATAAGTGAGCACAGGAGGCGCTCGTGATTCAAGAGCCTGATCTCCAGAGGAGGCAGTAAATAAGCAAAGGGACTGAAGCACAAGTCCTGTGAGGAATGGCTGTGAGAGCTGGGATTGTTTTGACTGGAGGAAGCTCAAGGGAGACCTTACTATTCTCTACAACCACCTGAAAGCAAGGTGAGGCCAGTTGTGGGTCAGCATCTTCTCCTAGACAACGAGAGATAGGATGAAAGGACAAAAAGCCTTAAGCTGCACTAGGGGATATCAGCAAGAATTTTTTCACTCAACGTGTGCTTAGACTTTGGAATGGACTGCCCCGTGAAGTGACATAGTCACTGCCCCTGGAGATGTTTAATGGAAGACTGGATGTGGCACACAGCGCTATCTGTCAACGAAATGTTGCTTGGTTTATCAGAAGTCTTTTC
Organism: Cettia cetti; assembly: GCA_013401135.1. Taxonomy (NCBI): domain Eukaryota; kingdom Metazoa; phylum Chordata; class Aves; order Passeriformes; family Sylviidae; genus Cettia; species Cettia cetti. Next base: position 45,231 of record VZUI01044509.1, on the reverse strand, counting down.
CAACCTAATTCTGTAACTCTGTGACTGCTCTGCCTGGTGACTGAAGCAGAATAAAGGGAAAGCAGCTATAACCCTTCTTTTATCCCTTGTAAGAGCCACGTACAGCGCTCCTGCAGTCACGTGCCTCGTCCCTCACCGCCAACAGCTGTACTTCTCAAAGCTCATCCCCGCTTATTCAACATCAACGTTCGGGAAAGGAGGGAAGTACCAAACGGTGGGCTCGAGCTCCCGAAACCACGCAGGGCAGCGCAGAACCCCACAAGCCGACACCCCCGAGCGGCCTCCCCGGACCGACCCCGCCCCGCCGCGCCTGCGCAGCCGCCACCGCGCATGAAGTCCCCGATCGGGGCTTCGGCGGTGCTGCCCGGGGCCGTCGCCCACCGCGGCCGGCGCTCTGCCCCGCTGTCTCCTCAGGACACAGCTCCACCGGGCAGGCCCCACGCGTGCGCGGCGACCCCAGGGAGCTGGGCGGAGGGCGAGGGGGGACACAGGGAACGGGGGAGGAGCCCGGAGCACGCGCCAGCCGGAACCGCGCAACGCGGTGGCGGCTCGCGCGGGTCTCCACCCCGTCCGGTTGTCTCTCTCTGTCTCTCTCCCTCTCTGTCTCTCTCCCTCCCGCCGTCCCCGCTGCCCTCGCGCGTGCCCTCTCCCTCTCCTTTCCCTGCCGCCGCCCGCCTGCGGCACAGCGGAAGGGAAGACCCCCACGGCGCCAGGGCCGCATGCGGCAGCCAATGAGCGCAATGGATGCTCTTCCCGCCCTCGGCGCCCCGGCCAATCGGCGAGGAGCTAGGGACGAAGCAGACACGGGATTGGCTCGGCCTGTGCGCCACAACCCGCCTGCCCGCCCACCCCCAAAAAAAAAAAAAAAAAAAAAAAAAACGACGGCAGCGCAGAGGCCCAAAAAGCCCGAGGGGAGACGGCGACGCGGCGACCCCAAGAGCCCCCCTCGCGAGGGCCAAGGCAGCGGCTCACCTCGCGCCGCTGGGCGGCGAGACGGGGCGGCCGCGCCGGGGCGGGCAGCGCTTACCGCGCGGGGGGAGCCGAGCGCCTCTGAACAAAGCGGGTGCCGCTCCCACCCCACGCGGGAGCTTTGTTTCCTTGTCGCGGCAGCTGCGGTGACATCTTCCACAGCGCGGCCCGGTCCCACCCACGCGCAAACGTGGGTTTGGCTGAACGAGCCCTCTCGTTCCCCCCCCGCTGCAGCCCCCGAGTGGGCGCGGTGGGACCCCCCGTGGGCGGCGGGTGCAGGGGCGCAGCGCTGCCGCCGCGCACCTCCTGAAGCATCGCCGAGAGGAACCCTCCGGTGCAGAGGGAAACACATGGAAAAGGAACAAGTGGGACGAGGAGGCTTCCCTTGTGGATGCTTTCTCCAGTCCCAGATTTGCTGGCGGAGTCCTGCCCCGCTGGGCACGGGGAGAGGGAGCGGAGCCTCAGCGGGTGCGGGCAGTGTGTTGGGTCTGTGCTTTGTGCCTCCGTTGGGGCTGTCAGAGCAGGGCTGATGGTGGATAGAGGTGCGGAGGGGAGCAGGGCTGGCACGGCGTGCGGGCTGCAGAAAAAACCTGCTGGGCAGAACCACCCGCGTCTGCACCCTGGGCACAGCCACGCTGGGTGCTGCAGGAGCATCCACCTCTATCCCTCAGATCCTGCGCCGACACACTGCTGAGCACAAGGCTCCCCTCGAGCGGGGCTGGGGAGAGCTCTGCGAGGCCGGAGTCACTCTGAGTGGTGTCTGACCGAGAGGGCAGCGGGTGCCGGCCAGCCCAGCGTGCTGTGGGCACCAGTGGTGCCTGGCCCTGGGCAGGGCCGTGGCTGTGCCAGCAGAACGTGCGCTGCCCCTGCCCCTCGCTGCTACCATCACTCCTTGATGCTGTGATTTATTGGTGACTCGACGGGCTCCCAGCACTCGGAGAAGGGCTGGTCTGCAGCAAGGAGCGATCAAAGCGCAGTGAGAAACAGCGCACTGAGCTCAAGTGCTGCCGGCTCCACAGGCGGGACTGAGCTGCCGCCGCCCTCGGCATTCAGCGACCGAATCGCTGCGGATTTGCTGCTTCTGCTCTTGGAAGCAGCGGCACAATGGGGCTGAAGGACGATTTGGTCACAGAGTCAGCCCTGAGCCTTGGGACCCTCATCCTAGGGCCTTCCCACTCCACTGCCTACCGAGGGAAAAAAGGAACTTGTTTTCAGTTCAGGGTCTCCCAGGTAGCTCTGAACTGCCAATCTCTTCCTGAACCCTCAGAAATAGCCAGGTCATGGCTCAGTAGATGGAAAAGATAATGGGAGAGCGTGAAGGAGAAGAAAAGCAACTCAAACCAAGATGTACACAAAGAAATCCTCATTTGCCTGCACCGTCTGACATGCTGAAAATGCTCCAGGCTGTTTGCAGAGCCTTACTCAACCCCACCCAGCCCTGGTCTCCTGGCACATGTATGTCTGTCTCTGCTAAGGCTGTGTTGGTTGCTGCGGGGCTGCCCCAGCGATGGCATGAGCCCTGTGGCTATGGGGAAGGCAGAGGGGCTGAGCATCACCCACAGAGGAGACAGAAAGGGGCACCTGCCACTGTCTGGTGTCAGGGCAGCTCTGTGCTCACCTGGGTCACAAGGATGGCCAGCATGTGGGGATGCCACCAGGCCCCTTGGCCTGAGGAGAGACCTCAGGTGTCTGTGTAGCGGGCACATTGCCCTCCAGCCAGCTCTCCTCATGGGCAGAGCACAGCACCATGCATGGGCTCCTGGTGCTGCCCTCCCAGAGGCTCTGAGTGAGCTGAGGCACCCCTTGGTATTTTGGCTTCTCCTCTCCCACAGGGACAGCACCAGCTCCCTTTCCTGCTATCAAAGCTGATAAAAGCAAGCAACAAGAAGGATTTGTCATTCTGACCATATCAGCAAAGGGAAATGCTGGCAGCTGCCTTTGTTTCTACTCCTTTGTAGATGGTCCCTGCTGGGAAAAGTCAGGCTTGGCCAGGACCTTGGAGCCATGCTCACCTCCCCCGTGCCTGTTTGTGCCAGCACAGCATCATACAGTGTGGCTGCAGCTCCCTCCTTCTCGGGAACCTGGGCATTTCTGTGGGCTCAAACCCATTGCAGCTGGTTTTGCGTGCCAGACACGTGCCTGCAGCAGGCAGCAAGCTCACAGCCCGGGTGCTGCCCGTGGGAGCGCTGAAATCTGGCAGCAAAGAGCACTAGGCACATAAAGACAGAGATGGTTTGGGTTTGGGGGTGGAGCCGAGAGCGGGGCTGTGGCCATGGCACAGCTTCCTGGGGAAAAGAGCGCTGGCCGGGCACAGGGCGGTGGTGGAGTTTCCATAATAACAAGGGAAAGATCAGAGGTGAAAAATGAACTGGCAAATGTGGACAGAAACAGCTGTCATGAATTTCTTTTTGTCCCACAGACACATGAATACATCACAGAACGTGTGTACGTGCCCTTTTTTCCTCTGCAAACACTGACAGAGCATGCAACAGAAATCTTTCCCTGGCACACACATACACACACATGCTCTGCCTCTAATCCCTTTCCTGCTTGTATGTCAGAGAAAGCTATTTCTGGAACGTGAAATCTAGGTCAAAAAGAAGGAGAAAATCTGAAGGGAATGATAACAGTCCCTCCCAAAGGCCGTGTGGGGTCAGCTCAGGCTGATGGGATTAGCAAGGGGCCACAGTGGTTCCTCACCCCTGGCTGAGCCATGGCTCCTGGCCTGGTGTGAGATCCCTGTGCCTTCCCATCGCTGCTGCTTCCCCACACAGGAGAGAAGGCCATGACAGCTGAGAGGAGTGCAGCAGCAATCACCTGCCTACACAGAGACCAGGATCACGGCACACAGAGGAGGAGAAGGAGGAGGAAGATACACGACTTTCCCAGAAGCCACATGACTTCCTCAGAAGCCGTGGAAACTCGTCCCAGCACAATGAGGGGTGCAGGCACTTTGTCCTTCCTCCTAAGCACAGCCCTGCTGCCCCTGCAAGAGCATCAGTGCCAGGGGACTGGGCTGGCATGTGCCTTCTCCTGGGGCAGGGCACGGTCTCCAGCACAGCCATGGGCCTGGAAGCTGGTTTTCCAATTTAGTCATAGACTGGGAAACAAAAGCAACACAAAAAAGACAGGAAGCAGAGATAGGAGACAGAGGGCTGCTGTTCTGTGCCAAGCTTTGGGAGTATCTCCCCCAGGTAGTGCCCTCCTGCCCAGCCTGGGCTTGGCAAAGATCTGCTATACGGATGGACACAAGATGCATGCAGCCCTGGCCTCCCTGCAAGAGATTTGGACACAGGATAAGGAGCTGGACACCTGAGCTTTTTGGGAATAGGCTGCTGAATCCCAGGGCAGGATGTTCTGAGCAAGGGTGGTGTTACCAGATGGCACAAGGAGGACGGAAGAGCTCGAGTAGAACTGCCTTGATGTGAGCTTTCCCTGCTGGATTTGCTTGCTCACCTCTGCTTTCCTGTTTCCCCTGGACATCAAATATTCCACTCTGCCTTGCAAACAGTCTATTAAACAAGCAATTCCCAGAGCTGCCTCTAATAAGCAGGAGACGGGGCTGGGGAGCCCTTTGTGGTGCTCGGAGCCGGCGCGGCTGTCACCACACGCCTGGCAATTAGAGGAATAGGTTCCACTGGGGCTTTAGAGTCTCCGGCTGTGCGAGGCACAAAGGTTTGTTTAAGGCTGATCAAGGGCAGCTCATCATCTGTCTCACTGGCTGTCAAGCGGGAGCTAATTGCCTTGTAATGCGCCGGTGACACAGGCATTAGTGGGAGGAACTGGCTTGGCAGGGGTGTGACAGCTGTCAGGGCTCTCCCCCGTGCTCCCCACACACCCCGCATGGAGCTCGCTGCCCCTCCTTCTGCCCTCTGACGGTGCCTGAATCCCCCTGCTTTAGCATCCAACCCCACACGGTCCTCAAGGAACAAGAAGCCTGTGTTGGCCCCAGAACTGCTGCTGTTGGTGCCTCCTTAGGATGTGTCACTACACAGACAAAAGCGTGGTGGTCCCCATTGCTCTGGGCTGGTGCACGGATGCTGGATGAAGAAAAGCATCCCTGGGATGTGTCTGGGTGAGGGCTCTTAATGGTGTCACCCCAGAGTCCTGCGTGGAGCAGAGGCCATGAGTGACCATTACAGCTGCAGGTGACTGTGCACCCAGTTTTTTTGTCCCTGTGTGTCCGGACTGATGCCACCAAGCTGCCACCTGCTGCTTGGGAGGCCCCTCTCCTACACTGCCAAGCCACTTGGAGCCTCAGGAATGCACAGAAAAGGCCCTGGGGGTGCTGGCTGACAGCAGCTGAACATGAGCCAGGTGTGCCCAGGTGGGTAAGAGGCAAAGGGCACCTGGCCTGTACCAGCCATGGTGTGGCATCAGGACCAGGGCAGTGGTCCCTGGCAAGGTACCTCAAGTGTTGTGTCCATTTCTGGGCCCCTTGTGACAAGAAAGATGTTGAGGGGTTGGAGCATGTCCAGGGAAGGAAACAGATCTGGGGAAGGGGTTGGAGCACCAGAAGCAGTTGAGAGAGCTGAGGGGCTCAGCCTGCAGAAAAAGAGGCTCAGGGGCGACCTCACTTTCTACAACTGACAACTTTCTTCCTGACAGGAGGGTGCAGCCAGGTGTGATTGGGCTCTTCTCCCAGGTAACAAGTGGCAGGGTGAGAGGAAATGGCCTCAAGTTGCACCAGGAGAGATTTAGATAGGATGTTAGGGAAAACTCTTCATGGAAAGGGTGCTCAGGCACTTGCACAGGCTGCCCAGGACAGTGGTGGAGTCACCATCCCTGGGAAGTGCTCAAAAAACTTGTGGATGTGGCACTTGGGGACATGGGTCAGTGGTGGCCTTGGCAGTGCTGGGTTAACAGTTGGACTCAATGATCCTAGAGGGTTTTTCCAACCAAAATAATTCCATGATTTGCAGGGGAACTGAGCCCAGATGGCTGATTAGAGGTGTGAGTGCTGTCCAGATGTGTCTCCTGCTTCCCACATCCTGTGCATGCACAACCACAGATGCTCCTCTCTGCTCCCCAACCCCCCACCAAAACTCCCCAAGCCCCCACAGCCAACATGAAGGGCTTGGGGATGCTCTGGGAACCAGCAGAACTGTGCTGGGTCATGTCAGAGAGAGGTGGCACCCAGGTATTTGGGAAGCCCCTTCTGTGCTGTGTCTGCTGCTGCTGCCCGGTGTCAGCCAGGACTTGTGGCAACACTGAGCTGAGCAGTGCTGAGCCAGCAAGGAGAGGGCTGTGGGAGAGGGGCAGCCAGGTGGGAGGAGTGTGGGACAGAAGAGGGTGACAGAGGCAGAGAGGGTGGCAGGAAGGGGGACAGGGCTGAGCAAACAGCCCATCCCTCCCAGGGGTTGTCTTCCAGTTCCTGCCTTATCCTGTGGACCTTGACTGGGATGCCTCTGCAGCTCAAACACTGAAGGTTTGGCCATGCCCACATCTCTGGGGACGAAGGCCTGGAGCCAGGCAGGAAGGCTGCTGGTGCCTCCTCCCCACTCTACCCAGAGCTGGGATGTGCTGTCTCCCACTGACAGCCCACCCCAATGCTCTGGCAGCTTTGCCCACAGCAGATGAGCTGAGACTGCTCTGAACCCCCCTTGGTGCCAGAGCTGGTGCTGAGAGGCCCTGTGCTCCTGGGCCTGACCCATAGGGATGGGACATACTGCCTCCACAGACAACCCTGGGGAGGTTCTGGATTCCTCCTGCCTGCTCTGGCATCTGCCTTGCACCACCATGTTCAGGAACACCAAGATATCACCTTTGCTAGCCAGTTCCCAAAATTATCCCCAGAATGGGATCTCTCAGCTCCTCACACCTTGTGCTACACCTGAGCCCCATCTGGAGCACTGGGGCTGGCCAGAGCTAGGAAGGGCACAGGCTGCCTTGGAGAAAATGATGCAAAGTGATGCAGATCAAGTGACTCAGAGCACCATGGAAATGCTGCCATGGCTCAGCACAGGGATGCTGGGCTCCGGGGCTTGGAGAGGCTTGTCAGTGCCTTGAAACTCAGTGCAAGACCTGTTTGTAGCCCACAGCCAGGGATTTTTGGGCTTCTCTGTGGGTCATCACAGAGTCATAGAATGGTTTGGGTTGAAAGGACCTTAAAGCTCATCCAGCCCCACCCCTGCTCTGGGCAGGAACACCTTCCACCAGACCAGGTTGCTCCAAACCCTGTCCAACCTGGCCTCAGACACTTCCAGGGATGGGGCAGCCATAGCCCTGTCCAACCTGGGCTTGGACACTTCCAGGGATGGGGAAGCCACAGCTGCTCTGGGCAGCCTGTGCAAGCACCTCACTAATCTCTGAGATCTTCCCCGAGCCTCCTCTTGTCCAGGTTGAACATTCCCACCTCTCTCAGCCTCTCTTCAGAGCAGAGGGGCTCCAGCCCTTGGAGCATTTCTGTGGCATCCTCTGGAGTTGCTCCAGCAGTTCCACGTGTTTCTTGTGTTAGGGGCCCCAGAGCTGGAGGCAGCTCTGCAGGAGGGGTCTCATGAAAGCAGAATAGAGCAGAGGGAATTTCCTCCCTTGACCTGCTGGTCACACCTGCTTTGACGCAGCACCCAGAGCCCGTCTGCCATTCCAGCACCCACATCAGCTGCTGCCCATCCTCAGGCACACAGCAATCCCCCACACACCCCCAAAAGTCACGGACAGCCACGGCTGGGGTGCAGGTACCCCAGCCCAGTGCCTTGCATGCTCGACAGCCCCCAGGCAGTGACAGCGGTGTCCCGTGTCCCTTAGCCCCGCCGGCCCGTGCCCTGCACGCCGCTGCACTCACTGCTGTTGCTGGGCAAGGTCCTGCTGCCGCTGAGGCTGCCCGTGGGCGGCGGGGAGATGGAGCGGACGGAGCCCGTGTCGTCTTCCTGGGAGCAGCCTGCCTGGATGGCGCGGAGGTAGCTGTGGCTCCGGGATCGGAAGTAGCTGGGCAGAGGCAGGTCCAGCACCTCTGCAGCTGCCGACTCGGCCTCGCTGTAGGTGGAGTCGCAGACGGGCTCGTACTGCTCCCCCAGCTCCGGCTCGGGTGCCTGCACAGGGACAGGGGCAGCCCCAGTCAGCCCCTGCCTGCAGCCGCCCTTCCCTTTCCCTCTCTCCTGCTCCCCGCCCTCGGCCGCTCCTGCGTGGTCCCTGCCGGGAGATGCAGTGCTCAGAGCTCGGTGCAGTGGTCAGAGCTCAGTGCTCAGTGCAGTGCTCAGTGCTCAGTGCTCAGTGATCAATGCTCAGTGCTCAGTGATCAATGCTCAGTGCTCAGTGCTCAGTGCTCAGTGCTCAGTGCTCAGTGCAGTGCTCAGTGCTCAGTGCTCAGTGCTCAGTGCTCAGTGCTCAGTGCTCAGTGCTCAGTGCTCAGTGCTCAGTGCTCAGCTCAGTAGTGGTCAGTGCTGCTGGGCACAGGGTGCTTGGGGCTCTCTGCTGAGAGAGGGAAGAGGGGCCCCTCCTTGGAGGCGAGAGTGTCCCTGCTCGTAGGGGACACTTACCAGTACAGTGCCTGTGAAACACCCCCAGTCCTGCTGGTGAGAGCACGTGTGGCCAAAATCCCAGTGCAGCCTCTTCCAGGGCCCCTGTCCCAGCACAGCTGGGACACCCCAGCATCAATGTGAGACCCCTCCAGGGCAGGCTTGCTCCCTGGGGGGCAACATGGGGAGACAGCAGGGGAGAGATGTGGGCTGGGGGACAGCCCCCACACTTGTCTAGGGTGGGTCTCGGAATCCAGCCCAGCCCCATCCCTGGTGAGGGCCAGGAGAGGGCTCGGCTGTGGCCGGGGGTGAGCGGGGCAGGAGCAGCTCTCCTACTGCCCCAGCCTTTCTCCCTCTTGTCCACAGCCCTGCCTTGCTCTCCCGTGGCAGCTGCTGGGCAAACTTGGTCTTGGGAGAGACTCAGCCAGGTCAAACCAGACCCAGCCCAGAGCAGACCATTGTGAAATACAGGTGAGAGATGCTGAGACTGGCCCTGTTGACCACATCCATCTCTCCTGGCCCTTTCCTTCTCCTAGCACACAAGGGCATAGTTTCTGCCCAGCATTGGCATCTGAGCTCCACAAGGTTTGGCTTAAGAAGTTCATCTGCTTTCCCCCTAAAACTGATGGTCCCTAAGCCCATTCTGGGGCCAGGACACAAATGCTCCAGCTGCCTTGCAGTGCCTGGGTCAGGAGTACTGTCTCCTCCTCCTCTATTCCTTCTCCTCCTGCCACTGGCATGGGCATGGCCTAACCTCAGGGCATGCCTCACACCCTGCCATGGGTGTCCAGGCTGGCCCCAGAAAGCTCTGTGAGGAAAGATGAGAGAAACACCAGCGGGACAATACCTGCTCTCCTTGGGTAAATATCTGAGGGATAAGTGAGGGGGGTCCAAAAATCTGGAAGAAAGAGTTGGAGAAGGTTAAAGGCCAAGAACAGGGGAGCCCCTCACACAGACAGTCACTGCACAGGGACTGAGGACAAGGGGAGCGGGGGCCCTGGGGCCACTGCTGCTGACACCTCAGTACAAACTGCAGAGCTCCTAAGATGACAGGTGAGGCCACACAGGCTCCTCAGACAGTGGCATGGACACGGCAAAGCTCCACAGGACACCTCAACCACGGGAGAAGCTGCTGAGCATTCAGCCTGCAGTGTGCACCACGTCCATGTATACCCACAGGGGACACTGGGAACACACCGTGCTGGGACACCACTCTGCACACAGGGGCAGCTGGACAAGGTGGCCCTGGCTCCTGCTGAGCACCTCTGGCCAGCCCCCAGCACTGGCCAGACCTCACAGCCCGTAGAGCCAGGGGCGTGGGCAGTCGAGTGCTCCGTGTGGGGGGAGCTGTCCTTCAGCCTCAGGGCTGGGTTGGCCACCTCGCTGCTGCTCTTCCCGCAGAAGCCACACAGAAGCTGTTCTGCCTCCTCAGCAGAACAAAGCCACGGCACACACTCGACATACGGACAGACCCCCGACAGACACTGCGCTGCCCGTGGGGGAAGGGCTGCCTCCTCCTTGTCCTCTCCACCCTCCGGGCTCTGCCTGGCACCCCCTGCCTAGGGTGACACCTCTCGGGAAGAATCCAGGTTCAAAGTGTACCTGAGGGAAGAGGCTTGGCTCTGGGAAGGGGCCTGGCCCTCTTGCATAGGGCACAGCTCGTGGTGGGGCTTGGCAGTGCTGGGGTCACCAGCTCTGTCCCCCTCGGTGTGACAGGGGTGCAACACACGCACCTGGTGATCCCCAGACTGCCAGAGGGCTGCACGGTGGAGCTGGGTGGGGACAAAACCAGGCAGAGGGGACTTGTCTGTCAGAGCTGGGGGTGTTTCCATGTGGGAAGACACTGGGGTCTGGCTGGACACACAAGGAAGGTGTTGGAGTTCACACAAAAGTGAGGGCAGGGCAGGAACTGCCTCTGGCACTGGGATGGATGAGACCAGCATGCACTGGTGGATGAACCAGCTCCATCCTGAATCAACGGACGAGTAGTTTGTGGGAGGCCTCTCAATCCCAACCAGCTGCAGCTGAACCCTCTGGTTTTCAGGGGACAGTGGCAGAGTGCATGTGATGGCAGCAGCCCCGTGTGAGCGGGTGCTGTGGCAGTTGATGTGTCCCCAGCAATCCCAGTGCCACCAGTCTGGCTCTGGGCTGGCTGCCTGTGCAGCTCCTGGCACATCATGGGCTGCTCAGACCCTTCAGCTCGAAGACCCTCCTGATGCCTTCGTGGGGGTGCTGCACTCAGCTCCTGGAAGCAGCTCTGGACATGGATAGAGCACACACCCATGGTCTCCTGCAGAGACTTCAGCACAAACTGACATGCAAAGGACGAGGACACAATGGTCCTGACCCTGCAGTGCACTGAGACACCCAGCACATTGCTGTTGCTGCTGCTGCTGCACAAGGGACAGGACTGACCACAGGGAACAGGAATGCCCAGCAATGCCCCCTGCTCCCCCGAGCTCCCCTCCAAGGGCTCTGACCACTCTGGGACAGCAGGAGACTTCAGCCAAGGGGCTCAGAGCCCCCCACACCTGGATGGTGTGCCTGGGAACACAGGCAGGACATGCCCCTTCCCCCCCCTTCACCCCAGGGCTCCTGATGCCCACCCCGCTGCTCTGGCCCCCCTGCACACACAGAGCAGCTGTGTGGGTGCTCCCCATGCAGAGACACAGGGACAGGTGGGACAGAGGCCCAGGGCTCGCTGGGCAAAGCTGTGGAGCCATTGCTGCCCTGAAATGAAAGAGTTGAGATCAGCACATGGGACCATGGCAAAGTCCTGGCACTGGTTATCTGCCAGCCTGGGGGGCAGCTCCAGAGCAATCCCAGCCCCAAGGAGCTCCAGAGCAATCCCACAACCATGGTGTGGGAAGTCAGACTTTTTCATCAACTGCATCCCAAATGCTGTGGTTGGGGTGTGAGCCCACCTTGTGGCAAAGGGTTTGCCACCCTCTGCCAGCATCTCACAGGCACCCTGGACTTTGCCATGGGGTCCAGGAGTATCCAAAAGAGACATCCCCAGCTGGCTGGCTGGACAGCCTCCCTAACTACGGGCACCTTGTTCTTGGGTCCAATCTGCTGCATGAGGGGTGAGGTCCTGAGCTGAGCAGGGTGACTGTCCCTGGTGACCCTGTGGGGTCCCAGGCTGGACACAACCAGAGGAGGTTGGCCCTGGCTCTGGACCCACCCAGTGGGCGTGAGGGGCTTGCAGAAAGGATGAACAGCCTTGCAGATGGTTCTGGGGGGTGACACAGTGAGACCCTGCACCCAGAGCAGCCCTGAGCTTCCCCCAGCACTGTGGGGATTACCATACCTGTGGCAGAGGGATTTTGGCTGCTCCAGCAGTGTGAGAGGAGGCACAGCTACAGGAAGGAGGTCTGATAGGAATCCTGATTAAAGAGCTGGCCATGACACTTTGGTAAAGCTGCCAGGGAACAGCCTGTGCAGTTCCTGGAGCACAGCCAGTGCCTTGTTTTGAAGAGGGAAGAAGATGCTCCCTCTCCCCTGAGCTGGCCTCCTCCCTTGCTGGCTGTGCCAACACAGTGGGTCAGCACTTCAGCACCTCACCTGGTTGATGCAGCTGGACTCGTTGACACTGTCAGAGATCTGGTTGTATTCTTCCTCCCAGGTCGGGAACTTCGGAGGTAGGAGGATCTCAACAGAATCCAGGTCCAGGCTCCTGCCAGCAGAGAGAGCGTGTGAGGGTTGTCCCCATGGCAGGGGCAGTGCTGGGGCAGTGCTGGAGCAGAGCCAGACCATCCTGCTCACGGCCACACCACCCTGCCCACGGCCCCTCTGCAGGCACAGCACCAGCACAGTGGCAGCACTGAGATGATGCTGGGCAGTGTCCAGTGCTTGGCTTCTGGAGAGACAGCGCTTCCTCACCCTGCTGGCCCCTGGCTGCGGCACGGCACACAGGGAAGGGGTTGTGGGGTGCAACGGAAGCAGAGGAGCAAGATTTTGGGTCCTGCTGCCCCCAGGAATGCACTGCAGATGCCTAGTTAGTCCAGCTGAGCCTCAGGGAGTATGAGAGATCTGTGCCAGCCTCCTGTCACAGCACTGCCTGGATTGCTGGAAAACGGAGAGGCCGGGTGAGAAATTACTTTTAATTTGTATTTTGTGTACTTTGCAAATGGAAACAACTGCAAGATACATATATTTACATTTGTATAGAGGAACCCAAAAGATCATCTGGAAGAAGTCCAATGGGAGCCTAGCTGGAATGACAATGCTGCATGAGCAGGGGATCAGAATTTCCAGTACAGCTTTGCTGGAAGAAACTGCCACTATGTCCTGGAACACAGCAGCAGGCTCTGCACAGGAGGAGAGCAGGGCTCTCACCAAACCTGAGCCAGCCCAGCCCTCAGCTGAGACCCAGGCACAAGAGGGCTAGGAGGGATGGAGAAGGATGGGGCTCCTGTGGGGCTCTGTTCCACGACGAGACCCTGTGTGAAAGAGCCAGGGTCACAGGCTGGGTACACGGTGGGGGACATCATCAGCCACAGTAGCCCAGGACAGCTGTGGGGCCTCTCCCTCTGGCATTCCCCTTGATCCCAACAGAGACCCTAATGGTGCCGCTTCCCCCACATCTACCAGGGTCTTGGGTACAGAGGGCTGATTGTCACCTGCCTGGGGACAGCAGAGCTGAGAGCATGGCAGGTCCTGTGCAGCAGGTGGGCATCCCACAGGGACTCTGAAGTGTCCACCCTGCAGCGGGATGGGAGCAGGCAATTGTCCCTTCTGCCAGGGGAGATGGAGGAGACACCCAGGCCCCATGGGGACCAAGGGCCACGTGACAGCCCTGGCGCTGGGCTCTCTGCTGCCGCCCGGGTTACCCTCATGCCTCACGAGGGTTTTGTCCCTGAGCTCACACCATGAGCCAGCCACATCCTCGGGTGGGCAGTGTCCGAGCGCCACCCCAGCGGCCTTCACCCCGCCTGCCCACGGGGAAACACAGAGCGGCCAAAGGCCCTTGGGGGGCAGAGACCATCGCAGAACATCTGTGCCCTGCCCTGGCTCTCCCTGCGGGCCCCGTCCCAGCCAGAGCCCGGGGTCCCTCGGCTGCCGGTGCTCGGGGCTGCGGGTGGACGGCGAGGACCGGTCACCAGGTGGCGGCCGCGCTCCGCGCCCGGCCCCGGCTTCATGCCTGGTTTTATTCCCGGCTCCGTCCCCGGCCCCGGCTTCATGCCTGGTTTTATTCCCGGCCCCGGCTTCATGCCCGGTTTTATTCCCGGCTCCGTCCCCGGCTCTATTCCTGGCTCCAGCACCAATGCCGGCTCCATTCTCGGCTCTATCCCTGGTTTCAGCTCCGGCTCCGTTCCCGGACAGGGTCCCGCAGCTCCTGCCCCCGCAGCGCTCCCGTAGGGAGCTCCGGAGCTCCCCGCAGCCGCGTCCCCGCTGTCCCGACTCCCTGCGCTCCCCAGACCTTTCCCAGCATTGTCCCGGCTCTGGCTGAGCCCAGCGCCCAGGGCAGGCCACATCCCGATATGGGTGTGACATGGTCTGGAGGGACGATGCCCAGGGCAGAAGGAGTGCCAGCCTCTCTATGTGGGCATTATGTGGGTAATATGTGGGTATTTTTCACCAGAGACTCCAGGACCCCACCCTGTGCCCCCTAAGGTGGATGTGAAGGCTCGGAACAGGGATGGATCCAGAGCAGGCATTTCCAGGACTCCCCACAGCTGATTTTGTTACTGTCTCCAGCAGAAAAGCAGCACCTGGTTGCAATGCAAAGGCTCTGTGAGGCATCCCCACACTGCCTGCACCCCATTTCCCTCTGTGTGCTGAGCCTCAGCAGTTCATCCCCAGTGGTGCCTGCTTCTCCCTGCCCCTCTGTACCACTCACAGCTGCCTGAGCTGCAGCATCTGGAGCACTGACAGCCCCCAGGTGCCTTATCCCGGGATGTGGAGCAGCTGCTGAGGTCACTGCACAGCATCACTGCTCAGGTCACTCAGAGCCCGTCCTGCAGGACCAGCCTCTGGCCCAGCAAAGCTTCTGGCTTTCTCTGTCTGGCTGAAACCACTGTGCATCTTCCTCCCTCAATACCTGATGCCAAACCTCTCAGCTCCTCAGGATATCATCCAGCCCAGGATATCATCCATCCAGTGCCAACTTTCTGGCTGGTCACAAGGTCCCTGCACACCTCTGGAGCAGAGCAGCTCCAGGTACAGTCCCAGCAGGCTGAATGTCCTCAGCCATGCTGGGTGAGCAGCTTCCATGGCCAAGGGACATCTTGGGGTTGGGATCTCTGCATTCCCTCAGAGCAGAAGATGCTTGGAGAGGAAATCCCCACAGCTCCATCAGAGGAGTGCTCTCCCCATGGCTGAGGGGACAGGGATCTGAAGCACTAATGCCAGGGCTACTGGGAATCACCAGGATGGGCAGCCACATCTTCTGTCCTGCTTGTCTCCTCATCTCTCTGTTAGAGCTGGGGTGCAGGAGCCCTGCGGGGCTCTGATGCCACACAGGGCCTCTGTGGGGTGCTGCAACCCAAGGACTGCTCCAGGGGTGGCCCTGAGAAGCCATGCAGAGCTCCCACAGGAGCTCCAGGTTACCTTTGTGTGGTGCTCTGCTCACTCAGGGACTGTTGGGTGGCCTTGAGGTAACTCTGCCTCCGAGCTGCAGTTTTTGGGGATGGTTTGGGGCTGGTTTCTGAGTCTTCGCTGTCATCATCCCCCATGGCTTTGATGTAGCTCCCACTCCGCATGCGCCGGCACGGGATCTCGCTGTCCTTGTCCCGGGACAGCGTGTTGTTCCACTCCCCGTGAGGCACCTGCAGGAGGAAGGGGAGCGGGAGCAGATGTGAGGGATGGCACACGCACATGATCCTGGGCCCAGCGGGACCATGGGGAACTGGCACGTTGTTGGACCTTCCACTGGAGTGGGAATAAGCAACACAATTCCTTCACAACCCTCCCTTACCAGTTCATGCCAGGCAGCCCTTGCTTTGGTGGCCTCTGTCTCAGCACATCACAGCCATTCCCTCCATCCCAGACATGCTCACACAGCCAGGTGAAGCTGCACGATGCCAGGTGTGACAGGGGAGGAGGGGACGGTCTCACTGGGCCCGTGTGGGGCACTGGGACAGGGCTGGACACTGCTGTTCATCACACAGAACATGTCACTGAACATAAAAGTGCTGTCATGGAGCACGGCTTGGGGCTCAGATCTTCATGGGGTCTTTAAGGTTTTGAGTTGAATGTGACTCTGAGTGGCTGAAATGACTTTCTGGAACCAAGTGAGGCTCTCACAAGTACCTCTAGGAGCAGCTTGGTCACACAGACCTTGTGCTGGCCTTTCTGCAGAGAGATGAGCAGCACCTTAGGCATGAAAAGCACTTCTAACCCCACCAAGATGACAACTCCACAATTAATTTAAGGCACACATGGTCTTTTCTTCTCTCACTAGAGAGGAGTCAGCTGACGGTCCCATGGGAAGCCTGAAGCATTGAGCAGCCACAGCAGCCACCACCCTGCCTGCCCATCCTGCAAAGGGTTTGTGGGGTAGACCAGAGGCAGAGCCAAGGTGCCCAGGACTGACTAGGACGAGCCACTTGTGGTGTGGGACAAGTCAGGAGAAAGATGGGGAAGCCCAAGTTTCCAGGTGCAAGCCTTAGCTCACTTGGATTGCTGCTGGCATTTGTCCTGCCGTGGAGGACGTGGCCAAGGAGCCATGGCAGTGCCAGGGCAGCCCAGGGTCACCCAGACTGCTCCAGCAGCAGCTGGCCATGCCATGGGGAGCAGTGACAAGTCTTGTGCTGAGTACAGCTTGTGCTGATGAGAGATTCCACCTTGGCTCTGCTGGATGGAGCTGCTGGACCTGCCCAGCTGCCCAGGGAGCTGTGGGACTGAGCAGCCATAGCTCACACAGTGCTCTGGGGAAGCAGGGCTGTGCTGTAGCTGTGACGAGCCAGAGCCCTGTGGTGCCTGTTCCCATCCCTGCTCCCAGCAGGCCTTCCGTGGGAGCCAGAGCCAGTCTGAGATTGTGTCTGATGCTGCTGGGTTGTAGCACCTTCAGTGAGGTTCTGATCTGCAGGCTGTGTCCAGGTGCAGGCTCAATCCACACACCACAGCTGAGGGCTTTCTCCTTCCTGCAGGAACAGGGACTCAGCCCGTGCCCCACCAGCCTGATCCGTGTGTTTACTCTGTGGAACAGACCCCAAACCATCTTTGGGGCTGCTCTGGTGACAGGTCCCTGCCTGGAGTGCACCCACGACCCAGCACCCACATTCCTGGGAGATGTGGAACAGAGCCAGGGCTGATCCAGGTGTGTGAGATTCAGCTGGGGCCGAAGCAGAGCGAGTCTTCCACATGAGGCACACACACTGGCCAGGCCTTCCTGGACCCCCTTGCTGCTGGTGTGGAATCTCCCAGCTCTTTCCACTCTGCTCCTGCAATCTTTATGCTTGGCCATGGCTCTCAGGCTGGCTGCTCACACCACTGTCCAGCTCAGGGGCTGTGGGTGTCATCTGTCAGGTCCTTATAAACGCCAGAGTTGAGAACCCTTTCCCTGCTAGGTGTGAGTGTTGCCCCTGCCCCAGCCTCTGTCTGTACTGGTGGCCTTGAGGCCAGGAGGGACCCCGCTGGCTCCAGCTGAGTCCTGCCACTGCAAGGATCCTACAGGTCACGGGAATGCCTGGCTCTGGCCCTTTCTAATGGAGACAACGACCCTGAGAATCACTTTTATATTGGTTACCTTGGTGTCAGGTCTGACTGGAGACTGCATTTTACTGCCTGCCTTCTCCTTGGGCTGAGCTGCAGCTTCTGCCTGTGAGGTCTGGGTCAGCATGGGGCTGGAGAAGGCAGGCAGGGCTGGAGAAGGCAGGCAGGGCTGGAGAAGGGTGGCAGGGCTGGAGAAGGGTGGCAGGGCTGGTGAGGGGTGGCAGGGCTGGTGAGGGGTGGCAGGGCTGGTGAAGCGCAGGCGGGGCTCCCTGGCTGAGGAGGGCAGGGCCAGCCAGCAGCCAAATGTGCCATGGAGGACAAGGCCTGCAGAACAGGGACTGCAGGACAGGGACTGCAGGACAGGGACTGCAGGACAGGGACTGCAGAACAGGGACTGCAGGACAGGGACTGCAGGACAGGGATTGCAGGACAGGGATTGCAGGACAGGGATTGCAGGACAGGGACTGCAGGACAGGGATTGCAGGACAGGGACTGCAGGACAGGGACTGCAGGACAGGGACTGCAGGACAGGGACTGCAGGACAGGGATTGCAGGACAGGGACTGCAGGACAGGGACTGCAGGACAGGGATTGCAGGACAGGGACTGCCCGGTCATTCCTGTGCAGGGCCAGCGCTGGATGGTGTGGGGCAGTGAGGGGTGCTGAGCTCAGCCCAGGACAGTGGGGGCTTTAAGACCTCAGGATCCTGCAGCTGCTCTGCTGCCACTGCTCGAGGGCAGGGTTTGGGGGCTGCTGTGTTCTGTCATGGCTGCTGCATTTTCCTCCTGGGCTCGGGCACTCTGGGCGCAGCAGCACAGACGGTTCCAGTGCATCTCTCTCTGCTGGTGCAGCCCCAGCTCTGCCTGCCCCACTGGGACCTGTCCCTCTCCCAGAGGAGATGCTTCCTGGGGCATCATGACAGTGCCTGGTCCTGACCAAGCTGCCTTAATCCTCCTTTCCCTGCCTCTGCTCCGCTTTGTGCCTTGGCAAGGCAGCAGGACATAGAGCTGCTCTCAAGGTGCTCTGCATTCCAGTTCACCAGTTAAAGGGAAGGAAGGTGCTGGGGAAGACACCCTCTGAATCCACTGCCCCACTCTGGAGCATGTCCCACCCCTGCCTGCAGAGTCCACCAGGACTCCCACAGCTCTCACTTCTGTGGGACAGAGAGAAGAAAAGTGTTTCCTAAGTGTCACACCTGCAAAGACAAGCAGGTGCCCTTGGGGCCCTGCAAAAGCAGTACAGGTCCTTTGGGTGCTGTTCAGGATCCTCTGGGGTTCTTCTCTGCAGGAGGATGTGAAGAGCCTGTCCCACAGTCTGAAGCTCTGTGAGCCCAGGGCAGCTTCTGTGATCAAGGACAGATTTGACAGTGGCCAGTGCAGCCCCTCGATGGCAGCAGAGCTCCTGGCAGGTGATACCTGGGGCTCTGAGCACAGACTGTGTGTCATGTCCAAGTGGGCGTGAGGGCACCCAGGCCAGACAAAAAGCAGCTCCTCACAGGTGGTGGGGCTTTGCTGCTCTTCCTGCTGCTCTCCCAGGTGTGGCCCTGGCTCTGCCCATCGTGCTTTGGGATGGATTGTGCTGTAAGAGGATGCCCAGGTCCAGAGACTTTATGGGGACTTGGGGCCTGCAGGATGTGGATCCTTCCTTGTGCCCAGTTGTGGTCCTTGTGGTGCCATGTGGTGCAGGGATGTGGGATCCAGGCATGTGCCCGCCCCTGGAGCTGGGCTCCACTGCTGCCACAACACTGCATTGTCACCACGTGCTGCACAGTCACCAACCAGCAGCACCGTCTGGCTCTGCTGCTCTGCCATGAGCTGGGAACAGAGGGAAAAGGGAAGAGACCACAGGGGAGGCTTCCCTTGGGGCATCCCCCAGTCCCTGGAGCACTCAGAGCGGGGAGTGGGGGGAAGGGGAAAGCTCCTGGGCTCTGGCAGGAGCTGCAGCGCTCCCTCTGCTCGGGGTAGGTCAGGGGGAAGAGACTCGAGGAGCAGACAGGGTTTCCATCACACAAGTGCCAGCTCTGCCATGCAGCCCAGCCCTGCACACATGGACATGCAGCACAGGAACACCCAGCTGAGCACTCCAGGGGTGCGTGGGCCATGCATAGGCTCCACTGCTGGGGGCACTCAGCGGCTGCATCCCTTGTGCTGCCCCACAGGCTCAGCCATGGGCTCAGCCATGTCCTAGGGAAAGCAAGCTGGAGCCAGGCTGTCCCTCTGACAGGGACCCTCTGGGAGGGTCTTAGGCTGTATTCCTGCACGATGGCAGCCCGGTGGAGCTGCTGTGATGCACTCAGCATCGTGGAGTGGCTGGCACAGAACAGGCCACCCACTCTCGGTTATGAATTATCTTCAGGGTTATGAATTATCTTCAGGGCTCATGGGGGTTAAGGAAGCTCTGGTGTGGCTGACTATGGGTGGGGCTGGGGAAGCTGATCTGGATGATGCATCAGGCTAATGGTGACTGTTCCCTCGGAGCCCACACCTTCAGTGCTCTCTGCAGATCCACAGCTCCTGCTCACTCCTGCCTGGGGCATCTCCCACTCCAAGGAGCTTCTCAACCTCTTTCCTTGTACTCTCAGTTGTATAGGGTGACAGGGGATGGGGAGCACAGCCTCCCTCCTTGGGGACTGTGCTCTAGGGATGGAGCTGAGTCAGCCTAGGGACTGATCCGAGAGACCCTTACCCTGCATGGGACAGGGCTGGACCTGGAGCTGGGTGATCACAAGCTCCAACATCTGGGTATGAGTGTTGGAAACATCACACGGACCCCCAGTAGTTGCTGATGAATCCCCAAAATACCCAGACCCTTCAAATGGGTCAGGAGAGGTGAATAGCCTTGGGGCTTACCCAGCCTGGAGGCTTGGGTGTCCTGTTTGTCCCCATCCCACTCTCACCCTCCCTCATGTCCCTGCACCTCTGGCACCCGCTGGGCATTTTTGCCTGGCAGCAGCCCCCTCTGCAGCAGGGCAGGGCCCCCGTGTCCCCCAGGCTCTGGGAAAGCAGATCCTTGCTGTTCCTCCCCCTGGCACAGGAGGGAATGGGCTCACTCTGTCCCCAGGTGTGACAGGGGACATGTGACCTTGCAAAAGGACATTCCCCACACACAAGCTCCAGAGGTGACTTCTCCACCGCCTCTTCTG
Source organism: Cettia cetti (assembly GCA_013401135.1). Taxonomy (NCBI): domain Eukaryota; kingdom Metazoa; phylum Chordata; class Aves; order Passeriformes; family Sylviidae; genus Cettia; species Cettia cetti. The sequence goes on along the minus strand of VZUI01044509.1, from coordinate 25,006 downwards.
TGCCAGGGAGGGCTTGGGATACCATGACCCCGTCCTCCCGTGAGGTGCCTGAGCCCTGTGCCCTGATCTTTGGGGCTGACATTGGACACTTGGGGACAAGGTGAGCCCAAGCATCTGTGACCTGTGGGGGCTTGTGGGGGCACCAGGCATCGTGTTTGTGGGACAGGGTGCCCGGGGTCTTGGTTCTGCTGGTGAACCGAGCACAGGGCCTGTCCCGAGCACGGGGGATGTTGGTCACACCCCGGTGTCCCCCAGTGCCCCTCCAGCCGTGCCAGTGGTGGCTGTTGGCTGCTCCCTGCCCACTCCAAGCCTGGTGGCGCAGGCTGCTGCCCCTGGCCAGTGGTCCCAGGAGGATCAGAGTGGGAGGGAGCTGGGCAAAAGCTGCTCCTCAAAACAAGATCCCTACCTGGGCGCTGCCTGCGTCGGTCGGCCCGGGGCTGAGGGGCTGGTCCCAGCTCCGCGGGGCACCCGTGTCCTCCCAGCCGAGCGGTGGGGCTGCCCAGCTGCTGGCCAGGCCCGTGCCACCCAGCTGTGCCCACAGCCCTGCATCAGGCTGTCGAGAAATGGAGGCTCATTACATGGGGGGAAGGAGCAGGGCAGCCTTGCACCCCAGAGCCCAGGGTCTGTTGGGGCTGCCTGCTGGGCTCTGTGCTGCAGCCTGAGGGGAGTGGGGTCCTTGGAGAGCTTGGCTTCAGCTCTTTAACCTCAAATGCTTAACTGGAAGGAGCAGGGGTAAAGAAAAAGAAGCCAGGCCAAGATCATTTTCCTTGCTGCTGTTCCTGATGCAGTCTGTTCAGTCCCTTGGAAATTTGATTTGCAGCCGTGGCCAGTGAGGTATCGGAAGCTGAACGTGCTTCAATAATTCATCACTTTTTAAAGCCTCTAAGCCCACTGGGCACAGCCAGGGAAGCCTCTAGCACCTCTGCATTAAAAGGATGCTAGAGATTTACATACACAGACCAGTCCCCTCCTCCCCCCATCCAGGCCTGGCTTATTTGTCTTCATTCCTCTCTCTAGGGCACAACCAGGTTCATGCTGCTCCAGCACCACTTTTGGAACCTGTCACAGACCTGGAGCTGCAGGTGCCAGGCTTTCAAAAACCAGCATCAGCCATGCAGGCCATGCAAGCGGGGCTGGCACCGCCCTGCTGCCCCAGCCCTGCCGCGGGCAAGCAGCGGGGCGGCTGCTGGTCCTACCAGTGCTCCGGGGAAGCTGGGCAGAGCGGGGCTGACCGGGCACGCCGGCACATCCTTGCGATGCATGGAGATAAGGGGGGAGCGTTAGTTCGTGCTGCTGACCTTCAGCCCGTGGGCAGGGGCACAGGGGTCTCCAGGGGGGCCTGGGGAGCTGTGTCCGGTGAGGCGTGGCCCTTCAGCATTCCCGGCTGTGTGGGCACTCAGGGGAAACAGCCACATGGGGCAGCTACATCCCCACCTACCCACAAGTGTCCCCCAGTACCTGCAAGGCCTGGGCGGGCAGTGGGGACGAGTGGGAGACCTGCAGGAAATGGGATCACACCTAGAAGAGGAGGTGGGGTGGCACGTCCCATCCACACTGCCATGGTCCAGCACAGGGACTGGGGGCGCTGGGGCCGTGCTGAAGCAGTGGAAGATGGATGCCATCAGCACCTGTGTTCCCGCAGGAGGAGTAGGGTCTGTTCCCAGGGCCCTCCCCAGCCCTCTCCTGGCAGTGACCTGAGGTGGCAGCTGAACCATCTGGAGATGTTTGATAAGGTCACACGGGCGCCCACTGAGAGGATGTCCCTGAACTCCCGTGCTCTCCCTGCACGGAGTGCCCCAAATTCCCCTGCGGCACCCACCTGCAGGTAGTGGTAGGCCAAGTCCTGGTGGCAGGACTTGGATTTGAGCAAGGCTTTGTCGATGGTGGCGGAGGCCTTCTGGCACACCTCCCGGGCATGGCTGAGTGTCAGCGTGGACCAGGAGCCCCGCTTGATGTAGTTGGAGTCATTGTTGATGGGGATATTGGTGCAAGGGGTGACCTTGAGGTCGTTATTGCTCTTGGAGGATTTCAGCATGTGCTCACTGATGGTATTGTAGGCGTGCATGAAGTACTTTGGCTGGCTGTGGTCGGGCTGCCGGCCCAGCGTCATCAGCCCCATGGGGTTGCGGTAGCTGCAGGTGTCGCTGTCCAGGTTGTCGTCAGAGCTCCACCAGCCGGAGATGTTGGACCTGGTCCTGCGCTTGGGCTCCGAGGTCTTCGCCCGGTCCTTGCTCTTGCTCCTCCGGTTTTGCTTGGCGTCATCTGCCCCCTTCTTCCCATTGACGTTGCCCTTGGTGGGGCCCTCCAGAGACTGGGACTTGGCGAAGAGCTTCTGCACGGAGTGCACGAGGTGCCGGATGCGCCCCGGGCTCTCGCTCCGGTGCTTCGCATCGCTCCGCTGGAACTGGAGGGTGCTGAAGCCGTCCCTGTGGATGGGCAGCTGCTTCTCAAACTGGTCGAGGAGGTTGGCAGGCAGGCGATTGATCTTTGTGGCTTGGGCATGGCTCGGAAAAGGATTGTCATCCGGGACCTCAAAGTGGGAGTTGTAATGGATGCGGGGGAAGGTGCTGCTGTTGGAGATCTGGTTGTTGAGTGGAAGGAGACAGTCGCCATGGACGGTGTTCTGGGCCGGGAATCGGGGATCCATGGCGAAGGAGTCTGTGGGGCTGAGGAGATAAGGGTTCCTGTCCTGGGGGGCATAAAGAGAGTCTTGAGGGGAGTCCAGGTTATCGGAGAGATGGCGGCTTCTGTTGTCTCCTAAGCCCTTCATGGTCCCAGTGCTTCCTAGACCATGGCTCAGGGACGGTGTGGCAGTGCCCTCGCAGACTTCCCTGCAGCTGGAGGAAGAGGACAGATGCTGAGAGCTCACTGGGAACCCCTCTGGTAGCCCACTCCTCATTAGAGGCACATCCCTGTCCCCCTCCGAAAGCAAACACCACCACAGTTAAGGGACAAAGGAGAGAGGCAGGATGGAAGAGGCAGGAGGGGAGGAGAAGGGATGTGAGACCAGGGGCTGGAGAGAGCAGGGCCCAGCAGAGGAGGGGCAGGATTCACATTCCCACGGCAGTTGCAGTGCTTGTGTGCCTCAGTGCCCAGCCACAGGCTGCTTAACAACATTGCTGCTGCTGTTCTGGTGCTGCACGTGGCTGCTTAACAGCATCCCCTCCCCAGCAGCGTGACAGAGGCACTGCCAGCAGGTCCTTGCTCTGTCCCATTTGCTCAGGGAGCTGGAGGAAAGCCTGCTGTCAAAGCCCAGCAGGTCCTGCTGAGCCCAGGCAGTGTGGAGCCAAGCACCCCAGCTTTGCAGGGTGTCCCCGAGCTGACGCATCCTAGGGCTGGCACAGCTCCTGCAGCTGTGCTAATGTGACAGGATGGCAAACACCTCCTCTCCAGCCAGTGCTGCCTTCCTGGCAGGTTCTGCCCTGGAGCACGGCGTGTCAGTAGCTCTGTAAGAGCTGAGGTGTTTCTGAGCACTCAGAGCCTGACCTGAGAGCAGCTGTTGGTTGTTCAAACAATGATTCCTGCTGGGCTGGACCACTCCTGGGGAGCCGTGTCACCTGTGCCACCCTCCCAGGCAGCCTGTCTGTCCCCTCTGCCACAGTGAGGGGCTGGGGTTGGTCCCTTCCTTTCAGCAGGTATGGGATCCTTGTGGGGTGGTGGGAAGGCAGCTGGGAGAGAGAGATCCCCTGAAAGATCCTCACTGAACATCTCCCCAGTGGTCTTGCCCCATTCTGCTCAGTTCAGAGGAATCCTCATCTTTACTGTGTTACACAGGGAAAAATGACAAACCTTTTGGATTTGCTTAAAAGAAAAATCAATTAACATTTCTATGAGTTGAGCTGTCAATCAATAAGTTGATTTCCAATACTTAAAACCTACTTAAAATCACAGTGTATAAATGAACTCCTATTTCCTGTTACCCTTTAGTTTAGTTTCTTAGTACCTTTTTGGCTTAGTTTGAGCATCACTTAAAAAAGAGATGGTATGTCCCTGTGAGGAGCAGAGCTGGCAGGCTGTGCTCCTGGCTTCTCCCTTTCAGCCATGAACTGATCTCCAGTCTTCTCGAGGAACTTGTCCCCTACGTGCAGCGTGGCCAGCAAAGTGGTGGGGGAGTGGAGTCAGTGACAACTGCAGGGTGGAAGGAATCAACAGGCTTGTTTTCCTCACTCAGGGAAAAATGTATTAATAACAAATAGCAGCCAGAGCTTTAAATAATTGTTTGGAAGCACAAAAAAAAAAAAAAAAAAAAAAAAAAAAAAATCCCATGGCTTGATGGGCTTTGCAGTCTTCATCTAACTCTGTCACTCCCAGTGGGTTGGCAGAGCCAAGATGGGCTTTCTAAAGCTGCAGTGAATACAGCCTGCGTTTCCCTTCCTGCTCCAATGGAGACCCCACTCCCCCTCTCCCGCGGGTCCTGCCCAGGCTGACCTCAGCCCCCCTGCCCCGAGGCACTGCCCCTGGCAGTCCTGGCACTGCCCAGCACCTCTCCCTGGGCTCCCTGGGCCCCAGACCCGAGCCCCTGCAGGGGCTGCATGGCCCCATGCATGGAGCAGCTCCTCCCTCCTGCTGCTGAGCTGCTCCAGCTGCCTTCACCTCCCAGCTGTGCTGTGCCCGTGGCCTGGGCTCTGCTGCTCTGGGAGCAAAGATTTGCCCCTCTTCACCACACAGACAGTGCCCAGGCATTTTGGGGGTGGGGACATGGCCTGAGCTGGGAAATGTTGATATCAAACTTGAACTTTCTGCCCAAACACCAAATGCAGTCTTAGCCTTGACTGGGGCCCAGCTGCTTCTGGTCCCTGTGGACCAGAATTCCTGCTGTGCTCTCCAGCAGCAGCAGCCCCCTGGAGATCCCTGCCCATGGGACCCACTGAGCTGGTAGATCTGGGGGGTGCCAGCAGGGAGGCTCAGAATGTGCCAGCTGGCACCCATAGTGCTTACAGAGCCATGACAGAGAGCCCCAGATGATGCTCCCAGAGGAATCCCTCCAGGCAGAAGGGAGGGATGGGGTGCAGGACAGGTTCCAGGCTGAGCTATTGATCTGAATTACAGAGGGCTTTGGATGGCCAAGCTCCACCTGCACACCTTGGAGGGGAAGCACTGCAGGACACAGAAGCTCAAATCCTCCCTGAACACCACCCTGAAGTGCCCAGGCTCAGCTCTGCCTGTCATGGCCACTCTGCCTCCCTTCCTTCCTTCCTCCAGCTTTGGAATCCCAGTAGAATCCTTCCCTTGTGCCCAGGACCCATCCTGGCTCTGACAGACCCTGTGCTTCTCCTATCACAGGAACCAGGCTCCCTGTGGAGACACCACACCTTGATTATAAAGGGATGTCTCTGGAAATTGATAATAAATACATCTTTGCCTTCTCAGAGCAGTTGATATTTGAAGGAGGAATCTCCTCCTAAGGCAGCTCATGACTGCCTTGTGCTCACTGGGCTCCAGATAAACTGCCTTAGGAATCAAAAGAAGTAAGGAAATGAAATTAAATGAAGAAATGCAAATTAATGCCATGCAGTGAAGGTCTAGCATGCACAGGAGGAGGAGAAGGGGAGGGTGAGGCTGGCTCCAGGTGCTGGAGAGGCAGAAGGGCTGGACGATGAGTGGGAAAGGAGAGAAGGGAAGGTTTTGGTGGGGCAGGAGCAGAAAAGATGGGAAGGTGGGAGTAGGGGAGGGCTGGGAGCTTCCTCTCTCCCAGACTGGTTTCCCCCTGTCAAGTGTGGGCACTCATTTCTGTATGGCAGAGTTCACTGCTTCCTTCTCCTGTGGGGCTGCCATAGGTCCTGATCCTCCTGCCTGTCCTGCCTGCTTGGGGATCCTTTCCCTTGCCAGCCAGGGAAGTGTGAGGTGCATTCCTGCTGCTGGGCAAGTGCCTACCATGCTCTTTGCTGCCTCCTCTGTCAGCTGGCTTCCCTCTAAGATGGATTAAACTGTTTTCTTACATTTCAATTACTCCCTGCAATCCTTGGAACTTTGTTGAGACATGGGGTCAGGAAAGGGAAAAGTCCAGCAAGATCTTCCCCACCATCTTTTAGAGTTGGAAGGATGAAAAAAGCTTGAAACTAAATCTCCCAAATCCCTGATCCTGCAGCTCACAGACTGGGCAGGGGCTGTCTCCTGGGACAGCTGCCCAGTGCTGGTGCTGTCACTCTGCCCTGAGCCAGGCTCCCCAGCAGGGGTGCTCAGCCCTGCACCACATAGAGGGCACCAGGGTCATGGCAGGAGAAGACCTGTCTAGCAGAGGGTCACAGCAGGGGCTGCCAGGACCAGCACAGGACCCATGAGCCCGTGGAAAGGGACTGGTTTAACACAATTACCTCTGTTCCCCTCAGCCTGTTTTCTCAGGACTGCCCTTGCTCTTCCCAGTGGCTTTGTTGATGTTCAGAGAGGATGAGCTGACCTGATCTGAGCTGATTTATGGCATTTTTGTGTGCACCAAAGCCCAGCCAGAGGCAGCCTCTTGGGCCTGGTTCACAGGCTGCAGATTTGGATGGGCTGCACCCAGCCCACCTCCAGCAGCACCTCCCACAGCTCTGGACACTGGGCAGGGCTGGAATGACAGAGCAGATTCCTGAATGGTTTGAGTTGGAAGGACCTTAAAGCCTATCCAGTTCCACCCCCTGCCATGGGCAGGGACACTTTCCACTAGACCTGGAAGGCTGCTCCTGGCCTTGGACACCCCAGGGATGGGTCTCTGGCCATGTCAGGGAGCACTGTCAGTGATCAGCTTCTGTGCTGGGGTTCTGCACCACAGGGGAATTGGGCAAACTGATGCCACTGCCCACCATGCCCTCTTCTCTTTAACTTCTGGAGTGGACATGGGTCTCAGGAGATGCTGCACTATTTCTATAATCTTAAATGTTGCAAATCCACCTTAGACCAGCTTATCCTGAGGGCACAGAGCAGGCAGAGAACAGGAGACTCCCTGCCCTCTCTCAGCAGGTCGGGCACAGCAGGAGGAGCCTCACAGCCTCACCCCACTGCTCTCTGCTCCCATCTGTTCCAGGATCTCTCTTTGCAGCTGGCTGGAATTGCCAGCCCAATCCATGGCAGAGGCCCCGGGCAGGGCTCAGTCCTTCTCACCATGCCTGGCAGATCCCAGGGAGCTCTGAGAGCAACCCACTCTCATCCAGATTTCTGCTCCTTGTATTGGCACATTGGGACTGTGGCTAGAAGTGTTCCACAGGCGTGTGGCTGTGGCACTCGGGGACATGGTGGTGAATGTGGCAGTGCTGGGTCAATGACTCAGAAGGCCTTTTCCAGCCTCACTGATTCCATGGGGGCACTTACAGCTCCATGTGGCTGAGGGGAGTGTGTGTGACACAGTGCTGTGTGTGACATATGGTGGGTGCCCAGGGGTACGGGCTGTGGGGGAGTGCACCCGTGACTGGGGTGCCCTGGGTGTTACAGGGCTCCTGCAGAACCAAGGAGCTGGGCTGGGGGCTCATTTCACCCTCCACTGGCTGCTCTGTGCTGCCCCCTTCTGCCTTTTCCCCTGCTCTTGGCACACAAGTGCCATGCAAGGACTCCCTGTCCCCTCCCTGCCACCCGGCTCTGCTGATGCAGCCACGGCTGAGCAATGCCTTGACCCAGAGAAGGGCACTTGAAGAGCTCTCCAAGTGGTGCTGAGGCCCTGGCACAGGGTGCCCAGAGCAGCTGTGGCTGCCCCTGGATCCCTGGCAGGCAGTGTCCCAGGCCAGGTTGAATGGGGCTTGGAGCAGCCTGGGACAGTGGGAGGTGTCCCTGCCCATGGCAGGGGGTGGCACTGGATGGGCTTCAAGGTCCCTTCCAACCCAAACCACTCCAGAATTTTCTGGTTCCCTGATTCCATGCACTACTGAGGCAGGGCTGGCCAGAAAGGGCCAGGAGCCCCTTGGGTGGTGCTCAGGAGAGGCTGGCAGCACATCAGGAGGAGCAGCAGCCTGTAAAATAGGACTGCTCAGAGCACACATCCTCCAGGAGGAAGCCACCCCTGGACTGATGGGGCTGAGGGCACCTTCAGGGTCAGCTGCTCCTGCCCTCTGCCCACCAGCTCCTCCAGGGCTCCACATCCCCCAGGCTCCCACGCAAAGCCAGGCCCAGCCATCCAGGCTGGCTGCAAACACAGAGGTGGCTTTTATATCTGGAAACAGTAGCACAAAAATAATGGGCTGGAATCGGCAGCGATGATTTGCAACCTGCAGGAGGAAAATGCCTCCCCTGTCCCTGCTGCCAGGCGCTGAAAGGATTTGTGTGCTGTGTGCAGGTGTGGCGGGCCTGCCCACACGCTCGAGTCAAGCGTTCCCTGAATTAGCAGGAGCTCTGGGCGCGGGGGGCCGCTGCCTGCCGGAGCCCGGCATTAACCGTGAGTCAGAGTTCACAGTCTGATCGTGGCCGATAAAAATAGCTGCGGCTCCTGCTCGGAACAATTCCTTACACAACAGAGCCTCCTCCCGCCACGCTGCGCCCGGGATGCTCCCGCGGCCGGCTCGGCAGCTCCGGCCAGGGCGGAGCCCATCCCCAGGGAGGAGCAGCAGAAGGCACTGCCCAGCCCCACCCTGGGATGAAGGCAGCGGCTCCTGAGGAGCCACCGGTGGAGTTAATGCCACCTCTGTGACGGTGCCACCAGGAGAACCAAGCGCTCACCGCGCAGCAGTGCAGGGGACGGCAGCTTCCAGCAAGCCGAGTGTGTCACCTTTTTGGGATCCCTCCTTAGGAGACAGGGAATCCTCTAGAGGGTGGGTCTGCCCGTTGCCTGAGGGTGTCCTAGGGGCTGACCCAGCCCATCCTCAGGGCCCTGCCAGGCAGCCATTGCCAGGTGAGACACACCCAGTGCCAGCCTGAGCTTGGCAGAGTCTGATCCCTCAGCTGCACCCCTGGGGAAGGGTTTCCCCACATCGCTCCTCATGTGGGAGTAAATGGCAGTGCCCTTGGGATCTACACACAGCTCCTGAGGCCCCAGAACACCTGAACACCTGTGGTCCCCTGCTTGTTCCTCAGGCCAAGGGGTGTCTCTGTCCACTGGTGCTCATTGGGGTGACGAGAGGGACAGGATCTGAGTGGCACCATCCCAAAATGACAAGGAATAATTTATCTTAAGAGCTCTAAATACTACCTTTTTTTTTTTTTTTTTTTTTTTTTTTTTTTTTTTTTTTTTTTTTTTAATCTACCAGCAAAACCAAATGCTGTTAAAGTCAAAGGCTGTGATATGACAAAGATTTTTGACTTCAGGTGTTGTCTAAGCTGGAGGAGCAGATGAACTCCTGAGAGAGACCGAGAACTTATTTCCATCCAGATATCACTGGTAATATAATCAACTCTCCAGGGAGCAAAACCCCAGAAATTCTGCAACCTATTTGTCTGTCCCTAAATAGAAGTTTCTTAAAGTTTTCCATGAGATGGGATTTGCTCTGAATCAGGAAATGCAAAGCATTAAGTAGGTCAAATGAGACAAATGAGACAGATAAGAAAGGGAATTTTCAGGAAGAGAGCAGGACAGCTGATGAGGTGGCTGGAGTGGAAGGACCAGGGCAGGGAGCTGGATTGTTGTCTTTGAAACCCACCTGCATCCTCTGCTGCCCTGCAGAGCACTCGGGGCACAGGCTGGTGACCACATGGGGCATATTCCAGCTTGGCTGGAAAAGCAGCTAATGAGAACATTCTGGCCCAAAGCTGACCTGCTCTGGCCAGCGCTGTTCAAGGGGTCTGGAGGGGGTGAGGGAGTGTCTGCACAGCCCCCTGGAGTAAGCGTGGGATGCAAAGCCCTGGATGCAAACCCTGAATACAGCTGCCCTTGACCTGCCTCTGTCTGACTCCCAGGGATGGAGGTGTCCATCCTTGCACTGAGAACTTGTGACAATGGCAGAGACTCTGCTTGGCCTCCTGTGCTGCCACCCTGCCCAAACCCCATCTGAGTCCTCCTGCCTCTCTGTGCTGCCAGAGCCATCAGCAGCCCCAGGACCATGGCCCCAGTGCCCCTCCCAGGGCACAAGGACCATGCTGAGGAGGAGGAACTTCAGCCTGGAGAGGAGGAGACTGAGGTCAAACTTCACTGTAGTCTTCACTAGGGGAAGGTGCTGAGCTCTACCCTGTGTGACCAGTGACAGGACAGGGAACAGCTGGAGCTGTGCCAGGGGCAGGGTGAGGGTCAGGGTCAGGCTGGGTATCAGGGAAAGGTTCCTGATCCAGAGGGTGCTGGCTCTGCCCAGGCTCCCAGGGAATGGGCATGGCCTTTGGACAGTGCTGCCAGGCACAGGCTGGGACTGTTGGGGTGTCTGTGCAGGGCCGGGGTTGGATCACTGATCCCTGTGGGTCCCTTCCAACTCAGGACATTTCATAATTCTCTGTCTCCTTGTTTGTGGCATTGTAGTTACAGGATGCTCCAAACGGCCGTGGCTGTCATTGCTGCAGCCCCAGCTGAGCAAGGACATTTCTTTGCTCCAGGGCAGATGTTCCTGTTGCCTAAACATCCACACGGAGCCAGGTGGGGCCCTGCCTGCATTCAGGCTGCAGGGTGGAGATGCTCTGGGCCCTGGGTTTGCTCAGTGCCTCGAGCAGCTGCTGTTGCCTGAGGGTCCCAGGGCAAGAGGAGCAGGAGGGGGAGGCAGCAGCTCCGTGTGCCGTCGCTCGGGGCCGGCCGGGCCCGCAGCTGCCGCGAGCTCCGGGCTGGGAACGCTTCCTTTGTCTCAAAGTGGGTCAGGCGGAGGCGTGACGTTACTATAGCAATGGGCTGCAGATTTCATAACTTTATTTTGCGAGGGGCGTTGTTGCAGGATTCGCCAGGAGACGGAGGGAGGGTTGTCATTGAATCGCCCTCCCAGCTTCCCTTCCCCAGCCTGCTTCTGCAGGAGCTCCCCTGCCCCTTGTCCCCATGGACAGAGCTGGGTCTGTCCCCCCTGGGCCCTGGGGAGTCCCAAAGCCACCCCCAGGCCACCCCGTACCTGTCACAGCTTGCTGGGCTGGGGGACTAGGCCAAACAGCATCCTGTGCACTGTGTGTCCCTCTGGGCTCCAGGGCTGTCCCTCATGAAGACCTGCAGGGCAGAGAGAAAAGGGCACGTGTCTTCACAGGGATCAGAGAGGCGACTTCCCGACCGACACCCCAGGCCACAACCCTGACGCTGCAAACACTTGACAGCTCTGCCTGATACCCAGGCTGTGTCCAGCAAAGGGCAAATGGCAGAGAGTGAGGCAGAGGCGATGACCACAGGACAGGGAAAGGAGTGGGAGTGGGTCCTGTGTCCCTCTGGGTGTCCTGTGGGCTGAGAGAATGAGCTGGAGATCAGCCAGGTGGAGAGGAGAACATCCAAAATGCTCCATGCTGCAGGCTCAGGGCTGGGCAGAGCCCGTTTGTGGGACAGTACTCTTCATCCTTCCCTCCTTTGCTTCTTTATCACGGACTAACCCTCCTGCAGTCCATGGCCATGCCAAGGAGCCACTGACCTGGGCAGAGGGGCCTCTGTTACTCACTGTGCCTCACCCTTTGGGCTGTCCCCTTTGAGCAGAGCCCAGGGAGGCAGGAAGGACAATCCTGAGGACAACCCCCCTGCCCAGGGTGGCAGATGGCACCTCTGCTGTTCCCCCTGCTGTGTCCCAGCACTGCACTGCCAGAACCTGCTCTGATCTCACCTGCAGGGCTGCTCACAGCAGCTCCCACTAACCCTCTCCCATCTGGTCACTAGGTGCTACTGTGCTGAAGCTAAAGCCTGTGGGTTCCTCCTTCCCTGCCACCCAACCACGCTGCAAATTATGGGAAAAATGCTCCCTCTGTGAAAAGCCAGGTAAATAAATATGGGGGGAAAGACCCAATGTTTCTTAGTGTCCCCAAAGCCCTACTGACCCCACAGAGAACACAGTCTAAGTTATCAGCAGTGTTGGTTGGGATTTGCATTGATTATCATCCCAGCCTGGTTTGTGTGCACATACACAGACTGTCTGTCCTGCACTGGGAGCTGCTGGGGCAAACTGGGCAACTCCTGCTGCAGGGAAGCAAGGGAGGGGAATGGCATGGGAACCAAAAGAGGAGTCAGCCTTCCGAGGACAGTTTTTTCATTCCTAGTTGAATGGAGGAAGCCATCTGGGTTAGAGAAGGTCTGTGAGAGCTCAAAGAGGGGGGAAAACAGGTGAACCCCAGTTTCTTGTCTCAGATGGAAGGCTGGGACAAGGACATGAACCTTGGCAATTTTTCTAGGAAAGCCAGATCCAGGTTCTGGGCTTGACTCTCACCCTGGTGATGCAGAAGATGACCAAACTGGTGCTCAGAGATGAGGCAGGAGCTCTTTGTCCCCAGAATGGAGAGATGGGCACTGCAGTGCTCCTGAGACCCTGCGGTGCCACCACCCAGCCAGAGGGGCTTTCTCCTGCCTGGGGGTTACACACATCCTGGGTTGTGGCAGAGGCACCCTGCTCTCCTCAGACATGCCCAGCAGCCCTCCTAGAACCTGTCCCAAGGAAGCAAAGACTGGAGAGACAGAGAGGCACAGTGCAGGCAGAGAATAAGAGGACTGTGTTCAGTCCAAGGCCCTCATGGGGAATATCCCAACAGACAGAAGAATGGAAAGCCTGGGAAGATCAGCGGATTGGCCTCCTAAACTGGGTACAAACCTTCATCACCTTCCCCCTAGCTCAGTGCCCCAGCACTGCAGAGGGAATTGCTAAAGCATAGGGACATGTCCTGTGACAGCCAGGCAAGGCATTCACATCTGTCCCCACAGCTCACCTGTCTTCTATACCAGAACACTCCTTTCTTGAGTTTCTTGCTGCTGCTGGGCTGTGAAGTCAGAGCCCGAAGCTGAGACAGAGGTGAAGCACACGTGGCTTCACCCAGCCCAGGAGGCCCCTGCTGTGGCCCAAGGGACATCTCCCACCCCAAAGCCAGACATTCCTGGGCTCAGGGGTGTCCCTGAGGTGGCAGGTCACTGCACGGTGTGACTGTGCAGGATAAGCTGTGGCAGGGCCAGGTGCCACTGACTGCTCTGCAGTCACTGCACTGGCACTGCCCGGCCCTCTGGCACCTCCCTCCCAGGGAAAGGGAATTCCAGGACTGTGAGCTGTGTTAGGTTTGAAACTGTGATCCAAACAGCAGAGCCACCAGCACAGCCAGGATCCACACCAGGGCTGCCTCCAAAGTCAGCACCTCCCTGCCTCTGTCACCCACTGTCACCGTCCTGCTCTAACGCTACCCATGCTGGGGTGGGAGACAGCACCATGGAGCCACTGATGGCCACCATGGAAGCCCCCAGCAACTTCTAGGAATGTCCCCAGCACCCTCCTGGCTGCACAGATACCACCACAAGCACCCAGCATCCCATAGCAGCAGCAGTGGTGGCTATTGGGATGGAAGTGCCTGTCCAGCTCTGGCATCACCCATCATGTCTGTGTGTGTCACCAGCACCAGGCCATTGAAGCTCTGGGGGAAGAAGCATTTTGCTGTGGAACACTGTTTTTCCTTTTGCATGCTGTTCCTGTACAGAGAAAATGGCACTATGATTGCTTTTAATTAATATCAGCATCAATGCCCAAGGAAACGCAAATGAAGAACTGTGTCACCAGTACAACCGGCTGATGTTACTGACCAGCCAGACACCTCCATTGTCCCTCTCCCTCCTTCCAGACACCTCCATTGTCCCTCTCCCTCCTTCCAGACACCTCCATTGTCCCTCTCCCTCCTTCCAGACACCTCCATTGTCCCTCTCCCTCCTTCCAGACACCTCCATTGTCCCTCTCCCTGCCGTTCTCAGGGGCAGGGTGGTCACAGCTGTGCTGTGAGGGGGTGGGAAGGAAGCTGATGCACGGAAGGACAGGAGAGGTGCTGTAAGCTCAGAGAAGGGGACTGCAGACCAGTGGGAGGGTGGGGGAGCAGGGGCCAAGCTGGGCCCTGATTTTCCAGGCAATGAGGGCACAGGATGCCAGAGGAAGCAGCCAAGGGTCCATCCAGGGCCCTTCTCTGTTCAGGGCTGCCTTGCTGATGAACTGATGCCCCTTCCAGACAGCTCTGGTGAATGGGCTCTCAGATGCTCTGCAACCAAGACTCACTGGAGAATCAGCTGGTCTGTCCTGCACTGGGAGCTGCTGGGGCTAACTGGGCAACTCCTGCTGCAGGGAAGCAAGGGAGGGTCTAAGGGAGGAGGCCACAGCCTGCCTTGCTGCAGCCTGGATGGTTCTGTGTGGCTGGAGAAGGCCTTGAAAGGATGGATCTGGTGCTCCTGATCCCACCTCAGAGGGGCTGCAGGTCAGTGATGAAATATGAAGCGTCAGTGTCTGCAGGAGGCTCCTGAGGAAGGTGATGAGGGTTCAGCTGAGTGAGGAGATGAGGGAGGCAGGGTGGTCCTTCCCCTTCTGCCACTCCAGGGCCACCCTAGTGTGGTCACAGCCGGAGCAGAGCAAAGCCAGCAGAGCTGGGGAGGTGCAGGTGGTGCTGGGATCTAATTCCAGGGAAAATCCTGTGAATGTTACAGGCTCAAACAGCAGCATTTTGTGCTGGTCTCTGGGAGAAGGGAGGTCCCTCCCAGGCTGGGCTGTCACCTCCTGCTCCTTCCTGCTTCTCCTCCAGACTTGGAAGAGCCTCAGCAAACCACCCACGGCTGCTTTTGGTAAACCTGAGAGGAGATGAAGCCCTCATTCCAGGGAACAAGCACAGTGACCTGGCAGCCAGCCCAGTGCTGGATCCAGAGCTCTGCAAAAAGGCTGTGGGTACCTGTGGGATCCCAGAGCAGAGCAGCAGTTGCAGGGATGGGGGGATGAGCAGGTCTGGTACAGGGGCATAGACGGAAGGGCAAGGGGCAGAGCACAGCCCCACAGGCAGGTGCCCAGCAATGGCAAGGGCTGCTGAACACAGAGCTCCTTTCTCCTGCTCTCGTCCCTTCCTGCTATTGTCCCCCCCTGCTCTCATCCCCAGACTGAAGCCCTCTAACACTTGGGTTTACAGACTGTGAGATCAGGCACAGGCATTGCCAGCCCTTCTGAACAGGGTGCAACACCATTGTGTGCAAATCCAGCACAAGAACTAATGAAAATAAATATATGTGTGCTCTTGTACCTCTAATCCCTGCACCCTTTTCCTGGATAAAACAAATGCACTGAGCTCATTTGTGCATCCCAGAAAGAATCACCCAATACATGGGGGGATGTCTGGGGGCTGAGCTGGGAGCAGCACCTCCAGGGAAGGACAAGAGGCTGCTGTGCAGAGAGGGGAGAGCACAGGTGAGAGATGGCTGGGCATAGGGGAGGAGACATGCAGGCAGGATTAAGATCCCTCTGAGGAGGCATGGAAGGAGAAATGTGTGTGCAAAAGCACCAGAGGGAACAACTGAGCAAAGGTGGGAAGAGTGGGAAGTCCTGCTGAGCTGTGAGGAAGGTGCCCCCCTCCCCAAGCCCAGAAGGCTCCCACAGAGATGCCTTGTCAGCAGGGTCCTGTTGGGGCATGGGGGCGGAGAAATGAGGTTACAGCACAGAATGGGCTGCTCCTCTCCCTGCTCTCCCGACAGGAGGGTGTCCTGAACACAAGGACAACACCCACTGATCCTGCTGAAGATGGAAGTTGAAGTCAGCAAGAAGCTGAGGCAAAAGTTCCACCCTCACGACTCACAGAGGTCAAAACCCACATGACTGTCAACTGAGGGGAACCTCGGGGACAGAGTGGGGACCTGACAGAGGCATTTCTTTAAGTCTATACACAGGGGGACCTGCCAGACCTTGGAGGCACTCCTAAAGGAGAAAGACTTTGAAGAGAGTGACTTTGAGTGCGTGAAATCTAATTAATTTGAAAGAAACATCACCCTCCTTTCTGCTAATATCTTATATCAAATTTGCTGCCACCAATTTACTAAATAAACGCAGAGATAACCTCTGCTCTACTCAACTTGCTCAGATTAGGTATTGGACAAAATGGTTTCACTGAAAGAGTGGTCAGGCACAGGAATGAGTTGCCCAGGGAGGTGGTGTGGAGCTGTCCAAGAGCCACCTGAATGTGGCACATAGGGATGTGGTTTAGGGGTGACTATGGTGGGACTGGGTTGATGGTTAGATCTGGTGATCTCAAAGGTCTCTTCCAAGCTTGAGGATTCTGTGAGATGGGAGCGTGGCCTCCAGCAGCCCTGGAGGGCGGGGGAGGGCACTGTGGGTGGGGGTGACCTGTTCTTGGCATGAGAGCAGCAGCAAACAGCCCTGAGAACCCCGGTGCAGGAATGGGGGAAGGAGCTGGATGGAGCAGAGCTGAGCCTCTCCCTCCAGGCAGTGAGGGAACTGTGCCCCCAGCAGGGAGGACAGATGCTCCTGCTGAGGGGCCCCAGTGGGGTGGCACATCCCCTCCTCAGGGCCCTTCATGGGGTGTTTGTAAAGCTGGAACTTGGCAGCCTGGAACTGTGAGGAGGGATTCTGCCCTGGTGCCCCACGCCATGGACAGGAGCTCCTGGTGAGAGGGCAGGGCACACCTGAGGCTCTGCTGGGGCAGGGACCTGAGAGATCCTTCCTGTGGTGGAAGACTTTCCTCCGAGGGCATCGGGGTGTGGGACAGACCCAACAGGACCAGGAATAGTGAGGGAGACGAACAAGCAGGAGGGACTGGGAGCCTTCACCTGTGTGACATCGTGATGTGGAGAATAAAACTGGTCCAGACAAGGGACTTGGAGAGAAGAAATTCTCCAAATGCCTTCCCACTGAAGCCAGGGAGCCTGGATAACACACTCTGCTCACATATGGACACAGATTTGACCCAGTTGTGCTCCTGAAATCTGACTGGGAGCGTCACATAATTGGAGTGTTAAAACCAGCAAATGTTAAAATCAACAACTTCAGGGAGGAATGAGGGCGCAAAGGGACATCAGATGTCACGGCAGGCAAGGTCAGCAGTTTGAGTCATACCCACCTGCAAAGCTCTCAGATCTGTTCCAGCAGAGGCAGGAGAAGGAGCAAGGGTGAGCCTTCCCCAGCCTGGCAGCTGCTCTGCCCACAGCTCTGTGATCTGAGGGAAAACACGTTCCCATGCAGAGCCCTGCACCCCAGGGTGAGCCCAGCATGGATATGCAGGGCACAGTGGCTCAACAGCTGGACACATCTGTACAGAACCATGACTAAAGCGAGACCCTGCCTCATTCAGGGAAGGCAGGAGGAGCAGGGCCTGTGTGTGGCACCCACAGTGCCCTCCTAGCAAAGAGGGTCACTTTATGGCAGCCTGGAGTCTGGGAGGATGTTCACAGACTGGGAAGCCATTAAAATTGGAAAAGCCCTCTGAGATCATCAAGTCCAACCCTCAACCCAGCACTGCCAGGTCCACCACTAACCCATGTCCCCAGATGCCACATCCACATTTTTTTGAACACTCCCAGGGATGGAAACTTCACCAGTGCCCTGGGCACCCTGTGCTGGTGCCTGTGCACCCTCGCTGTGAAGGATTTTCCCCTAATATTCAGTCTGAGAGGCTATGGGAAAGAATGGAGGCACACTGACCCAAAGCCAAAGAAAGGCTTATTTCCAGTCCTACACCCAGCCATGGACTGTCCCTGGCTCTGCTGGCTCTTACAGCAGAAAAGCCAGGGCACACAGGGCTGGGATAGCCTGCCTGAGCTGGAATGTGGCTGCAGAGTGAAGAGAAGGCCAGAGGTGCTGGCTCAGAGCCACCTCCTGTGCTGCCCAGCCTGTCCCCAGCCTGTCCCCAGCCTGTCCCCAGCCTGTCCTCAGCCTGCAGCCTGGCACAGTCTGCCCCCACCAGGGAACCCTGGATCCTGCTCCTGGGGTCAGGAAGGGGACAGGCTGCAAAGTGCCCATGTCCTGACCATGCTGGGAACCCAGCTGCTCTCCTGTGGCAGGAGCACCTGAAGGGTCTGTCCTCACTCCCTGCCCCCGGCACTGCCTGTCTGCTGACAAGGGACAAAGGCCAGCATCTCTCATGGAGGCTGGGCACAACCTGACACGGCCCCACCAAATTCAGCAGAAAATCCCTAAACCAGGTCAGCCGTACCACCACGGGTGTCAGAAAGCCCCACGCTCGTGTAGCTCAGCTGAGAAGCCCTTAACCTTGTTCCTTCTCTGGCTCTGGCAGGGAAGGGACAAAGAAGCTCCTGGTGAAACTCCTGCCATGGCCCGAGCCCCGCGCGGCACCTGGGACACAAGGGCTGGAGCCCGGCGGTGGCACCGCCAGGGGCTGGGCTGGGCTGCTCTGGCTGCTGTCACAGCGATGTCACTGCCCGCCCGCAGCAATTCACGGCAGCTCCGCGGGACGCGCGGGGCTGGTGGCCACAGGGTGGGGCTGGTGGCCACAGGGTGGGGCTGGTGGCCACAGGGTGGGGCTGGTGGCCGCAGGGTAGTGCTGGTGGCTGCGGGGCCGTGCCCGAGGAGGGGACACGCCGTGCCCGAGGAGGGGACACGCCGCGCCCGAGTAGGGGAAGGGCCGTGCCCATCGGGGCTGCCCCAGCTCCATCACCGCGGAGCTGCCGTGTCCCCTCGGCAGTGCGGAGGATGCTCGTGCTCTGAGAGCAAGGAGAGCTCTGCAGGTGCTGCCTTTAACGATTACGATGAGTAATTCCCTTTCAGTCCTTTAATCAGTCACTTTTAATTAGCGTGCCAGTTGTTTTTTCCTTAGCAAACAGCTCTTTCAATGAGGGTTTTCGCTGCATCTGCTGGGTTGGGAAAACACTGCTCCCTGATGGGGCTGTGTGTTCATTCCTTGGCAGGAGCTTCCTCCTGTGGGAGGCTGTGGGACTGGGCTCACGTGCCCGGCATGGCACAGGTCCTGCTTGTCCTTGGGAAGGCCCTTGCTGCTGAGATGGAGGCATGCCTGGAGGTGCCCTGTGCTGGTGGCATCCTGGACATGGCTTTTTTCCAGAGGCAGGCAAGGACATCCTCCTCAAGCACATCCCTTTCAGCCTTTTAAATTTCTCCTTTGAAACTTCCTTAGCTCTGAGATTCTGGCATCTCAGGGCAGCGAGTTCCACAGGGAAATTTTGCCTGTGGAAGAGGATCCCACCTTGATCCCCTTGGGATGGTAGGGAGCAGAGCCCCCAAAGCAGCCACTCCCTGTGTGGGGCAGGCTCTGTTTCCCAGCTCCAGCCCTCTGACAGGCACAGAGGTGCCCTCACCTGCAGAGGTTTGTTTTCCCTGCTGCTCTGGACACCTGGACACTGCTGGCTGTGGGTCACCCAGCCCTAGGTTCAGAGCCAATACCCCAGGGCTCCTTCCCCTCCTCATCTCCACATCACTGAACTCCTGAGCTCATCCTACATCCATGTCAACATCCAGCTCTCAGGCCAAAAGCTTTGCTTTCATTTTCCCCTGAATAATAACCTACTTTTGGATGGGTTTGTTCTCCCTGGGTGTGTTCTTTCTCCCTGGGTGGGTTTTTCCCTCTCCTAAGGAGGCGTTTGCCCTCTGCCCTCAGGGGATCCTGTCCCTCGCTCCTTTGCCCTCTGGAGTGAGGGAAGCTCTGTCTCCCCAAGGGGGCCCAGCCTCTTCCCTTTTCCTGCCCAGGGCAGGATGTCCAGGCTGGCCCAGCTTCCGTGAGCCACCAGCAAATCCCAGCTTCCTTCTCAGGGCCCTGGCACCAGAGCCCTAATTACAGGGCAAGACTAGCGGAAACAAGCTTATTATTTACCAGGCTAATGAAAATTAATCATGCCTCCCCCTCCCTTTCCTGGGAGAACAGTCATGGCCGGGAAAGCAGATTATAAAAGCATTAGTGGTGACTGCTGTGCTGGGCTTTGGCACTGCCTGAGGGCTACGTGGGGCTGTGGGCTGCGTTTGCAGGTCCCCTGGAACTCAAGGGTTAAAGCTGCCCCCCAGTCTGCCGTGGCTGAGGCTGGCACAGATGGAGCCCTGAGCCACTGCCAGCCGGGCTGGAGAGCCCTGGCCTGGCTGTTCAGGCAGCTGCTGCTTCCCCTGGAGCCTGGAGCTCTCTGGCATCATCTGTCTCCTTGCACAGAGCACTGTGGGGTGCAGAGGGGTCCCAACCCAGGGCACTTCCCAGCTCAGCCCAGTTGGCCCTGTGCATGCAGCCAGTGGCTCCAGGATCCTGCACATGGCAGAGATGGGGAGCAAGGCTGTGTGCGAGGCCAGGTGGAGGAAAACACATCAAAGACTGGCTCACATTACACAGATGTGGAAAACCAGAGCATCCTGGAGCCACTGGAGCCACTGGTTCACACTGGAGAGAGTGGTGCAGCAGAGGGATGAACTCTGGCAAAACCACCAGCCTTGCTCAAATTATCACCCTCACTCAAATTATCACCCTCACTCAAATTATCACCCTCACTGAGGGGAGACTGAGGCACAGGACGGGGCAGGTCAGCCTGGAGACGAGGAGAGAGCTCCAGCCTGTTGAACTCTGCCAGGGTGCCCCTGTGCTGGGGAGGGAGATCCAGGGATGCAGCACTGCCCACCCAGCACTGCCCACCCAGCCCAAGCTGCCTGCCAGCCTGACCACAGCCCTCCTTGGCCAGGCTTGAAGATCTCCACATCCATGATCAGCCCACCTCTCCCAGGGACTGCACAGGCTGAAGATTGTCTGGATCAGGATCTGGGGTGGAGGGAGAGGTGAGGACCAGGTTCCTGGGCTAGACTGGAGAGCTGCTCCCTGCCAGGCCTGTCCAGGGCAGTGTTGCCCACCACAATAATTAACTGTTGCTCTGGAGAAGACAGGAAAATGAGCAGGAGGTCAATTTTCCATTTCCCAGTTGGGCATAATCAGTTCCAAGCACACAGCCTGAAAATAAATCTCCATCAGGCTCGTTACGTCTTAATTAACATCACCAGCTACAACACGTACTCCCCAGCCCAGGCAGAGCCCCTGTGGATGTACAGTGAGATGGAGCCAGGGCTGGTGGGAGTTCTCCAGCTGGAAATTCCAGCCCTGCTATCCAACATGCTGGACTTGCCCTGCTCAGACAGGAAAGCTGTGCTCCAGGGTGGGGAGAGCTGCTGCATCTCCCCAGAACTGGCTGCTTTGGGGGCAGCTGGTGCACACAACTGAAAGAAAGTCGGTGAAACCACTGGAGTTTGTTTTCCTTTTGCATAGATTGGAATAAAGAAGAAAAGAAGGTCCTGTGAGTGAAACCCATAGGAGGGATGGAACCTCAGCTATGAGGAAAGGCTGGGAGAGCTGAGGGTGTTCAGCTTGGAGGGCAGAAGGATCCAGGGAGACCCCAGAGCCCCTCCCAGTGCCTAAAGGGGCTCCTAAGAGGGAGCTGAAGGAGGACTTTAGACAAGAGCCTGGAGAGACAGGCGGAATGGCTTCCCACTGTCAGAGGGCAGGGATGGATCAGAGATTGGGCGGGAATTGTTCCTGTGAGGGTGGGCAGGCCCTGGCACAGGGTGCCCAGAGAAGCTGTGGCTGCCCCTGGATCCCTGGCAGTGTTCAAAGCAAGGCTGGATGGGGCTTGGAGCAGCCTGGGACAGGGGATGGAACTGCATGAGCTTTAAGTCCCTTTCAATCCAAACTTTCCATGATTCCATGGTTCTCTGCTTTTTGATCTCTTCCCCATCAGTGATTTCCCTCACAGGCTGTCCCCTCCCCTGCTCTGCACCTGGAGCAGCCCAGTAACCTGGCACAGGAAGGGCACAGGGGCTGCCACCATCACTGAGGGGAGGAAGCAGACGGGATGAAGGAACCCAGTTCTGCTCCTACCACCCTCCCACTCGGCACTTCCCTTCAAAGCACTATGCAAACATTAGCTAATTAATCCTCCCAACACTCCTGGGAGGAAGAGACATCGACAGGGCTCTGTTCTAGACACCTGATAAACAGAAAGGGTGCTTGGAGGAGATGCCAGACAGGCAAAACCTGCAGGTCAGAGCAGTTCCTCTGCTCTTCCTGCTGCTCGTGGCAGCACTGGGCAGGCAGGGGACGTGCCAGGAATCATCCTGTGCTCCTGGAGGGTGCACAGCCACGGAGCAGGGGCTGCAGGGCAGAGCAGGGACTGAGGCAGAAATATGACAGAGGGTAAAACTAGATGATGATGGGAGGAAGAAGATGAACCCTGTTGTCCTCTCAGACAGATAGACAGACAGACAGACAGACAGACAGACAGACAGACACACACACACACACACACACACACACACATTCTGTTTCCAATTCCAGCTTTGATGGAATTTTTTAAGTATCACGAAATGAGTTTAAATGGAAGGAAACCCTGACACTGCTGCTGAGGCATCCTGGAGAGAAGTATTGAGAAAAAGCACTTTGGCTTTAAAAAAAATGGATTTTGACTTGCTCAGTTTGGCAGGTGAGTTCCCCAGAGGACCTGAAAAATCAAACCGTGGGTTTCTAGCCTGAACATCCCCAAACACTGCACCAGTTCTTGGGTCCTTTAGCCAAGCTCTTTCTTCTCCACCCTCATGTTTACCCAGGAATGCATCAATAGGCAGCTGCTGCAGCCTCTTCCTTTCAAAGCCAAATCCCTTGGATTTGCAGTCTGGCCATGATCCCTCACCATTGGCCTCTCTGGAATCCTGCATTTAATGCTTCCTTGCCTCCATCCCTAAACCCTCCTGGAGCTCCCTGCACACCAGGATCCCATTCTCTGGTCCATAGGGTGTGCCCTGCATCCAGCACTCCCACAGCCAAATCTTGAGAACGACCCTGGCTGCAGGAAAATCCCTGTGCCAAGGGATGCAGATCCATCCAGGAAACCCCAGCAATGCCCCTGGGGCTGCCTGGGGCCCTGCCCACACCCCTTTGACCTCCTGGGCTTCTCCAGCCTGCCTGTGAGATGAGATCTCCAAAGCCCAGCCAAGGTTCTGCTGCTCTCCTGGGAGTTGAGGTCAGTTGGTCCAGTCCAATTGTTTCAAGGAGAGACTTGCCTGCTGTGCCTGGAATCAGAGCTGCTGAGTTTTTAAGCACAGCAGCACGTGAGGGCCAAAACCAGAGACCAGGGCTCTTCCCTGTCACTGCCCACAGGTCTGGGGAGACACAGCCTTGGCTCTCACTCCCCTTGTGGGGTTCTGGCAAAAACCTGCCAAGGCACTGGCTGGATTCTGGCTGGGCTGGACCCCCCTCACACAGACACAGGAGCACCTGGCAGAAGGAATGTGTTTTACTCTGGTTCCCTGGCACACAGAGGCAGATTCTGGGATATTTCCTCCTAGGGGTCCTGCACCAACCTGCCATGGTGGAAAAGCTCCTTGAAGGCCTCTGCTCAGCTGCTGTTGCCCAGGGACACCTCACAGCTCCCCAGAACCACAGAAGGGTTTGGTGTTTTCCCCATGAGGCTGCTGGTCTGCTACAGCACAGGAGAACCCCAGTGGGTACCAGAGGGGAAAGGGAAGATGATGTGCAGGGGTGCCAGGACAGCCCTCTGCCCAGGGTGAAACACTGAACCTCCAGAATCCTCACCAAACAGATGAGACCCCAAATCCTGGTGTTTCCAAAGAAAAACCCAGCCAGGAAGGATAGCCCCTGGCTGCCAGCACACAAGCTCCAAGTACCTGAGGCCCTTCTGAGGGAGCTGTGGGCTCTCCTTTCTCTGACAGGACATTTTTTAGCAGCTTGATCCCATTCTTGCCCTCTCCTGACCCCAGCACACCCAGCTCCAGCAGCCACGGTCTCCAGGCACCAGCCAGACCCAGGGCAGCCCCTCTGTGTGACCTGAGGGGACAGGGGCTCTGCAGCAGAGCAGGGGCTCCCCTCTGCTCCCACAGCCGCTGTGTCCCATCTGGGAGGGGATACAGGAAATAAGAGTATTTCCTAGTGTGGTTCAGGGGCCTCTGTCAAGGACTTTGAGTGCTAAAGTGACCCATTTAGTCTTACACAACTTGCCCAGAGAAGCTGTGGCTGCCCCTGGATCCCTGGAAGTGTCCAAGGCCAGGTTGGATGGGGCTTGGAGCAGCCTGGGACAGTGGAAGGTGTCCCTGCCCATTGTTCATGGATGGTTTTAAGATCCTTTCCCACCCAAACCAGTCTTTGATTTCTGCTCAGCTCAGCCCCTGCTCCAGGTGCCTGTGTGGCAGCAATGCCTCCTGCAGACAGCTGGAAACAGTTGTCCCCTCACCACAGAGGGGGAAACTGAGGCACGGCAGCACACCCAGACATGTCTGCAGTGCTGCATGCAGGTGTGCAGCTCCCAGCTCCCTCAGTGCTCCTGTCCTGCCAGCCCAGGATGACAGAAATCTCTGTTTCAGTCTGTCATATGCCAGGCAATGGGAAAAAAATGCAGCTGAGGGGTGCTCCAACAGTAGAACCCTCAGAGTGTCTGCAGCTCATGGTGGAGCAGAGCTGAGGCCAAAGGTGGGAGGCTGAGGAAAGCCCAGGGCTCTGCAGTTGAAAAAGATCTGAGTTACCCACTCCAGGAGAGTGATGTGGGGAGGGGATGGAATCACAGAATCACAAACCCACCAGGGTTGGAAGGGCCCTCTAAGGTCATCAAGTTCAGCTGCTCTTCCAAGCCCACCCTTAACCCATCTCCCCAGCTGCCACATCCACATGATATCCAGGAATGGTGTCCCCCACTGCCCTGGGCAGACTGTTCCACTGCCTGACCACCTTTTCCTGAAGAAATTTCCCATAATATCCAACCCAAACCTTCCCTGGCACAATTTGATGCTGTTTATTCCTGCCCTAAAATGTACGTGGGGACCTCAGCTGCCTCTGCAGACCCCTCCATGCTTTGGGAATCGTGTTGAGCATCAGTGCCCCCAGGCCCAGGTGGGCACCCCACATGCCCAAGGTCTGGGGTGCCCAGGTGGCTCCAGCCTGCCCCTCTGCTCCAGTTTGGGACTCAGGAAACACCAGCTATGGCTGCAGGAGAGCAGCTCTCGTGGGAAGGCCGTCACTGCAGATGTCACAAATCCCCCAGCAGGCCAGAGCTGACATGACTGCCCCTGAGCCTCAACCAGCCCCTCCTGCCTCACAGCTTTCCTTCATCCAGAACACAAAAGCAGGCAGGCTCTGTGCCCTGGATCACCTGCTCCTACTGCTGCCTGCCTGTGAGAGCATCACAGCCCCAACACCAGCCCCATCCCCATCCCCATCCCCATCCCCATTCCCATCCCATCCCCAGCCCCATTCCCATCCCCATCCCCATCCCCATCCCCAGCCCCAGCCC